>JH431198.1:98616-127695 GCA_000239455.1 Strigamia maritima
TTTTTATTTTTTTTTTTTGATTACTGTATTTTTTAAATTGTTGCTTTTATTTCCAGTGAGGTTTGTTGAATTTGGTGAAATTTTATCACCTATCGCCAGAGGACGCGACTGACCGCGCTCTGCGCATGCGCACTTATGTCGGTGGTTGGCAAAAGTCTGAAATTTCAATGGAATTTTTGACATTTTCCCATTTATTGTCCGATTTTAATGCTGATTTTTGCAATACTCATCGGAATTAGGTAGTTTTCATCAAACTACTTGAATTTATGTAAAAAAAAATTATTTTTAATTAAGTTATTTTTAAGTTTTGACCG
The DNA here is from genome assembly GCA_000239455.1 of Strigamia maritima. NCBI lineage: Eukaryota > Metazoa > Arthropoda > Chilopoda > Geophilomorpha > Linotaeniidae > Strigamia > Strigamia maritima. Next base: position 98,931 of record JH431198.1, read on the forward strand.
ATTTTGGTAAATTAATGCATATTTGTGAGATTTTAATGGGATTTTTGAGATTTTCCCATTTATTGGCCGATTTTAATTTATATTTAATTTAATATAATGTTAATATAACGTTAATATAACGTTAATACTTAATATAACATCATGTAGAAGAAATCTTACAAATTTGCATTTATTTACCAAAAATCGATCAAAACTTAAAAATTTATTATTATAAATAATTTTTTTTATATAAATTCAAGTAGTTTGATGAAAACTACCTAATACAGATAAGTAATGCAAAAATCCGCATTAAAATTAGGCAATAAATGGGAAAATGACAAAAATCCCATTGAAATCTCACATTTATTTACCAAAATCGGTCTAAACTTAAAAATTACTTATTAAAAATAATTTTTTTTTACATAAATTCAAGTAGTTTGATGAAAACTACCTAATTCCGATGAGTATTGCAAAAATCCGCATTAAAATCGAACAATAAATAGGAAAATGACAAAAATCCCATTGAAATTTCAGACTTTTGCCAACCATCGACCTAACAGAGCATGCGCAGAGCGCGGTCAGTCGCGCCCTCTGGCGTTAGGTGAAATTATCTACAAAATTTTGAATTTTATGCGAATTTCGAAAATTTTATTATTGCCATCTAGTGTTAATAATCTAAACTATTATTTAAACAAGCTGCTTATTAAATAAAAAAAAATTCAAAAATTTTTCTAAATTTAATTTTTTTTCTCACCCAGGCGTACCACCGACCCCGGTGTACTGATCCTGATGTACTACCAAGTCTGTCCCTATCTTTGATAACAAAAGACACAGAAGTGAAAGAGGAGCAAAAAAGCGAAGAAGGAAAGACAGATAACCAGAGCAGGACCCATTAGCACCACTGCAGTGGAAAAACAAAGTGCAACAGTGGAGTGCCCACGGAAAACCACGAAGAGGCTGGGCTTGGAAATTTTCTCCCTGATTGCTACGGGATGTGTCTCATTGTGTTTCCCGGTGTGAATACTTGCAAACAAAAAAGCTATTATTCTAACTATTTTAATTTTTTAAAAAAAATTTTGCCTGATCCAGTATGTACGCTTGTAACACCCCCCTGTACAAGATGTGCATCATGCTTAGTTCCCACTTGGCAGAAATTCCGACAGAATTTTTTCTGCTGCAGAAAATTTTGAGTGTAGAAAGCAGCAGAATTTACAAATTGCCTTCCTTAGCTGGCATCCATTTTTAAATTCTACTTTTCTGCACTTTTTTGCCCACTTTTCAGTCCACTGGTTCGAACAAACGACAGAAAAACGTTCTTTTCTGCACAGCAGAGAATTTTCTGTCTGAGTTTCTGCCAAGTGGGAACTAAGCATTATAGTGTAGAAAATTGTCAATATTTGCTACTCAAGCTCAACACTTTCAACTGTGAACTCTTCTTCGTTGCTTCTTTTTCTTCCTCGTTTTGGCGGCTACAGAAAGGTAAGTACCGTATTCCCTCGAAAAGAACGGCATGCAGGATAATGGCGAATCTGACCAGGGTGCCGGATAAGTCGAAGCGAAAATAGTCACAAATTATGATTTATTTTTTAAGTTTTTTTGTTGAAATGTAACGCGAATGCGCAATTTAAAAAGTTTAAAAAATCGAGTCAGCGCCTTTCCCCGGTTTAGACGGCGCTGGCACGATGCTTCGGCCGCATTCGAGCCTCCACACGCGGCCAAAAGCAATTTTCAAGGACACTCACATGACTTGCAGTGACATGTTGATGATGTCACTGCTGCCCACCTTACCTTTACTCATAATAATTATTAGACAGTTTGCGATTTCTAGTACGAGACCGAAAACGAGATCTAAAAAAAACAAAATTTTCAAAAAATCTCGTTTTTTAAAATCTCGTTAATAAAATGTCGTATCGATGTTTACGGTTTGTCACGAAACATATTACATACGAGATTTAAATTGGCAGCAAGGAAAACAAGACACCTTACACAAATTAAGCCCAAGTATTGGGCTTGTGGTTTGTGCAAGGTGTTTGACTGATTAAAAAACTAACTTGAGATAATGTAATCGACACAACTTTGCCAAAATTACAGCCGAAGCGAAGGGAAAATGGCAGCAAAATTTCACGACAATTGTTGTGATTGCAAGCAGTGCGCATGCGCAAGTGAAGTCGTATATACGACAATTTGAAACGAGATTTTCCAAAAATCTCGTCCGAGAGTGTTGGAACGAAAAATGAAATCACGAGATTTTTAATAAAATCTCCTAATAATAAAAATCTCGTACGAGAAATCGCAAACTGTCTATTGTCTAATTAATTACGAAGTCCGCAGTTGATTGAATTTTATTTTAAATGTTTATTATGTTGAAAATGAGTTTCTTTGACTCAATTCACCATGTGTTTTCAATGCGATCAAATCCGATAGTAGTCTGTCGAGCACTCACAGCACCACCGTGGCAGAAAAAAATACTAGCTGCCCTTAATGAAGTGAGACCACTATTCCTTCTCACACTATGGTGATGTTTTCTGCGCTTGTGCAGAGCTATCAGCAATTCGAATGCCATGCGAATCGCTCCATGTCTGCGCCCACCATCCTCTGAATAAAGTAGTCTTGTACCCACTATCCACTAGTACGGTGTGGCATAGATTGGCCACAATTAAGCAGATGGCGCCACTGCAGCGTGACCGCCGATGACCCGCTAATCCACCAAATCCAAAATCATATATAAGCCCAAACCCAATCCATAATCCCTGCCATTCCCGATCCGAACAAGTCCGCGCTTGACCGTTGGTCACTCTTGACGGCCGTGCATTGTGTGCAAGTTTCTTTATTCGATCCATCGTACACAGTAGAACCGGTATTTAAACCTAAAATAAAATCATTCCACTATACGATCCATTAAGTCTAGAATAAATAATTATGGCCAGGATAAAAGCTTATCACAATGGTAATACTCCAGTTGTAGCTGAACAGACTGAGCTTGGAAATGCAAAAAAAATGTACAAAAACAAACAAAAAAAAAAAGAAAATATTTTACATAAAATTTTATAAAATATTTTATAAATGTAATTAAACATTTCCAACCGGATGTTTAGTAAGCTCATTACAATTTAACGGATTAGTTAAATTTTAATGCTGAATTCAACCAATGAGCTGATTAAGTATCATTTGTTTCAAAGTATTTTTCCAACAGTATATATATATAAGGTGCTTTCAAAGCAAAGCATATCATTGTGCAGAATCGTTATTTGCTGCTCAACATTCAACTGTAAAAATGCAAAGATTTTTTCTTCTTCGCTGCTGCTTCTTTTTCCTCGTTTTGGCAGCCACAGAATTGTAAGTAAAAACAGTCCATTTCTTTGTCATTTTTTTTTCTTCAATAGGTGCATTCAGAAACTAAAACATTTTGTCATGTTTCAGACGTTTCCTGAAATGTGGCGTCATTTCCAGAAACTTTTAGGTTTAAGCCAAGAAACGCGAGTGCACGCGTTTTAGGTAACGCTACAATTCCAGCGTTTCACGAACCACGAGTTGTGCATTTTCACGTCGCGATTTTAGGCGTGATTTTAGGCGCGATTTTGTGAGCAAAGCTAGACTTGACAGAGGCGCGCGAGAAACAGAATGTGCAGAATCTATTTATTATTTTGTGCGCAAAACTCCCATTGGTTAATGACCTATATTGTACTGAAGTATATATTGTGGTATCTTATTTTAATCCTCCAGTCGAGCCGAGTCGAAAAATCATTGTTTTGTAGCCAAAAAATGTGCGCAACAATACAAAATCCCAAATCCCAAATGTAAATAATTTTTTAAAAATATTTTACGAGCATTTTCATTTGTTAACAATGGCACGCACATTTTTGGACTACAAAACAATGATTTTTCGACTCGGCTCAACTAGAGGATTAAAATAAGATACCGCAATATATACTTTCAGTACAATATAGGTTATTAACCAATGGGAGTCTCGCGCACAAAATGATAAATAGAGTATAGCTTGCATGAAAATGAACAAGCGTGTGATTTTTGTCGCGCGATTGTTGAAAAATGAGCACCAGAAATGGCATTTCTCGCAATTTCTCGCAAATGAAAATGCACCTTTACTTGTCTGCGCAGCATCTAACTCTACTGTTGTAGAGTTAGATCGACGCCATTTGTTTTAGAAGTCACATGACTGCTTCAAGTCATGTGATAGAAGCTAAAACGAAGCTAAAACGAAGCTAAAACAAAGCTAAAACGTGCCTCAGATTTTCACACTCAGTTTTTCCATAATAATATTAATTGTTTATTTTTCTAGTGTTCTCACTGTAAATGCTACGTGCGGAAAATCGCAAGAACAGTGTTTCGGCACTAAACGGCCATGTTGTAAAGGGTTCGACTGCATTATTGAGCATGGAAGACAATTTTGTGCCCCTCATTGCGGAAAATTGCACGAACCGTGTGCCGGCACTAAACAGCCATGTTGTGAAGGGTTCGACTGCTATTCTGTGAAAAAACGATGCGAGACCCATGATCCATATAAATAAAACATCTGAATGATAAAAGCCATTCCAACTGTATGACTTTTAAATGAAATAAACTGTCATCACATGTAATGCTAATCTGTATTAATTTTTTAACAATAGGTGCATTCAATTAAAAGTTGCTGATTTAGACACTCAAATAATGGGAACAGACAAAATCAGACAAAATCAGACAAAATCAGACAAAATGGCATACGCCAAAATTAGACATAACTCCATTTTGTCTGATTTTGTGTGTTCTGGTTTTTGCACTATTGAGCTTAAACTTAAACATTTACGGAAATGACGACATATTTCAGGAAATGAAACGAGGGAAATTCGGGAAATAGGAAAATTTTTAATTTCCAAATGCACCTAGTCCCAGGTAACATGAATTTCAAAACTATATCGATGCGATATAGATAATCTGGCTGATGAATTACATATTCAAATTCAGGTGGGGGTCTGATGAATGGATAAAAAAAAAACATAAAAATCGGAACAAAACAGAAGCGCAAACAAAATGTCAAAAAATGAGAATGTACACTGATGACGAAAGCTAAAAAAAATACGAAAACCCCTCGCTTTATCAATATTAATTCAATAAATAGACTATTTTCACAGTCCCACACTATTTATTTAAATAGTCTATTTAAATAAATAGTGTGGGACTGTGAAAATGTGAAACTCACACTGTGCATGCTCAGTGTGCAAAGCATGTCGGGAGTTTCTGAAACATCCAAAATGAAAGATTGCGAAAGTATGTGAGTATGTGAGTGTGAGAGTGTGAGACTCACACTGCGCATGCTCAGTGCCAAAATCAGGCGGGAAAATTACTCAAAAATGGCACGATGAAGCTCAAAGACAATTATATTCCAAAGTTTTCTCAAATGGTATAAAATGGTACCACATGCCCAGTACTAAAATAATAGGGGTATTCAGAAACTGTCGCATAAGTGTGAAAATGTGATTTCACACATGCGCACCGGAAGCCTCATAGGCTTCATGTTATGTTATGTGACTCACACGGGCGACTCACACTCACACCCAAAGAGGTGCGCATAGTGCGTTTCACATGTGATTGCAAATGGTGGGCAGGCATAACTGCCTAGAACTAAAATTATGGTACCTCTTGCCTAGTATTAAAATTATATGGTACCAACAGTTATGGGTTTTAGTGTTACCTGGATCAATATGGCGTCTCATTATTTTAGTACTAGGCATGTGGTACCTTTTTTATAAGTTTGGTACCATAATTTTAGTACTAGGCATGTGGTACCTTTTTTATAAGTTTGGTACCATAATTTTAGTACTAGGCAAGTGGTAACATTTTAAATTTTGGTACCTAATTTTAGTCTTAGACATATGGTACCATTATTAACATTTTCAACTTTGGTACCATTTTCAACTTTGGTACCATTTTCAACTTTGGTACCATTTTCAACTTTGGTACCATTTTCAACTTTGATACCATTTTCAACTTTGGTACCATTTTCAACTTTGGTACCATTTTCAACTTTGGTACCATTATTAACTTTGGTACCTTTATCAACTTTGGTACCAAAGCTAAAAATGGTACCAAAGTTGAAAATGGTACCAAAATTAATAATGGTACCAAAGTTAATAATGGTACCATATATCTAAGACTAAAATTAGGTACCAAAATTAAAAATGTTACCACTTGCCTAGTACTAAAATTATGGTATTTGATACCATTTTTAACTATACACAATTTGAGAAAACTTTGGAAATTGGAATATAATCGTCTTTCCTGCCTGTTTTGGGCACTGCGCAGCATGCGCAGTGTAAGTTTCACACACACACACACACTTGCGCAATCTTGCATTTTGGGTGTTTCAGAAACTTTGCGCACTGAGCATGCGCAGTGTGAGTTTCACATTTTCACAGTCTCACACTTGCACACTCATGCGCTGTTTCTGAATACCCCTACTGAGATGCCATATTGATCCAGGTAGCATGGTGTGAATCACATAACATAACATGAGGCTAATGAGGCTTCCGGTGTGCATGCAATCACATTATCACATTATCACATTTTCACACTTACGCATTTGCGCACTCATGCGACGTTTCTGAATCCCCCTACTGTGAAAATGCAAGGAACTCCTATTCTTCTTCGTTTTGGCGGCTACAGAATTGTACATAAAAACAATCCATTCCTGTTATTTTTAAAACTAATTTCAAAAATATTTCAAACTATAATACACTCTTTATTTTTATTTTTTATTTTTTATTTTTCAAGTGTTATCAATGTAAATGCTGCTTACAATTACGAATGCGTAATAGAAAATGAATCATGTAGCGGTTATCGAAAGCGAACATGTTGTAAAGACTTGGCCTGTACCCAATTCGCAGAAAATTTGGATGATTAATTTTGTAAACCTGGTCCTAAATCGTGAAATAAAAGCGATTTCAAACTGTGTGACTTTAAAATGAAATCAACTGTCATCACATGTAATACAAAATGTATTAATTTTTTTTTTTAATCACGTGTAAATTGAAAAATTAAAAAAACCATTTTATTTCATCACGAAAGAAACCAAAAACCAGTAGAAAAAAATCCATTTCAATTTCTAGCCAACATTTAAATCAACATCTCATCATTTTCCCCCCCATTCACATCTAAACTGGAAAATACAAAACCCCAATTTCAAATCCTCCCCAAAAAAAAATCAAAAATAAAACAATAAAGCAGTCAAACATCAAACTTATCTTGACAAATAGACACTCCATGTTCCTCATACTGTTGCCTAGTAACCATCATCCGATTCACCTCCTTATCGCTACTCAAACTGACGCCGCCATGCCACGCATAAACCATCGGATTCTTCGGCAAAACGACATTAACTTGATAATCCTCGAACGTGAGCGCCCTAACATCTTGATACACCCGGTCCCTAAACCCGGGGAAAAATACATTTCCACCGGTTAATAAAATATTCTTATAGAAATGCGGATGCATCTCTTCAGGTGTCGCTTTAATCGCATGAACAATCGCTTCGGCGATTCCCATTTGTTGAATGCCGACATCTGACGGGTGAAAGAGCAACTCGGGGATGGAAAATCGCTCGTTATTCATGCGGATTATCTGTTCGTTGCCTTCTAGTTTCTTGTCTGGTGATTTGATGTAACCTCTCTTGATGACTGTGTAGTCGGGCAGCACGTAGTCGCGTTGGATTGTATTGTTTTTGAGTTTGCATTGTTTCATGTCGGAGTAAAAGTCGTTTGATACGAAACAAATGTCTTCTTTCACTTGGTTCATTACGTAGGTTTCGTCCATGACGTGGAGTTGGCGATATGAAGTGATTTCTTTCAGGTGGTTGGTGAGGAGTTTGCCGCCCACGTCGATTCGGCGAATAGCACTGAAATTTGATCGAAAGGAATTAGTAATCATTTTTTTATAAAGGTATTTCATGTAAAAATGAAAGTTGTTTGCTTGAAAAGCAATTTTTAATGTAATAAAATAAATTTTTTAGACTAAAACCAGCAAAAATATTCAATTTTACTGCCTAAAACACAAAAATATTCAATTTTACTGCCTAAAACAGCAAAAATATTCAATTTTACTGCCTAAAACAGCAAAAATATTCAATTTTACTGCATATAACAGGAAAAATACCCAATTTTACTGCCTAAAACAGCAAAAATATTCAATTTTACTGCCTATAACAGGAAAAATACCCAATTTTACTGCCTAAATCAGCAAAAATCTGTCTAAAACGACCAACATTTGTTATTTCCAAGCAGAAAATACAATTTTCACAATTTTTTACGCAAAAAAATTCAATTATTTAAGAAAAAATGATTGAATTTTTGAATTTTTGAGCAAATCATGCAATTTTCACCACTATTCATCCCATTCCCAACAACCTTTTAATTTTTTCCCTTTACAATACGGCGCAATATGAGTAAACGAATATCCAGACTCAACCAAAAGACAACACAACTCTTCAGGATGCGTCTTCTGGTAATGATAAGCGGACAAAGTCCCCGAATTGATCCTCAAAAGCGAATCAACCTGATAATCTTCAAAGAAAATCTCATTCATCACTTCCTGTATGGACAGGAAATTGAAATAAGGTTCAGTGACAATCACATCGAGTTCGCTCATCTTGCAATTAAACACGTCCCGACCGAATATGTAGTCCCAAATGGTCTTCTGTACATCGCTGTTGACCAAGTAGCCTTTTTGGAAAGGAAGAATGTAAAATAGACCGGAAACGTCTTTGCAGTCGTCAATTTGGTCGCCGATGAATTGACGTCGTCGCTCGCTTTTCGCTTTCGTGATGCAGTTCGGGATGATTCGCGGCTCGTCGTCGATTGTGAAGCCGGCTTTTGAAGTGTACGCGCCATTATCGAGCACGAATGTTGTTTTCGCCATTTTGTTTGGTTGCGCTTGCGCGGTTGTCGAGGCGGTTGTAGAGGGTTGGGTGGTGGCATTAATATTTTAGTTTTATTCAATTTTCAATGTTGATTCAAAAATGATTTTAAAAAGGCTGATTGTAATTTGAAAAATGTCAAATTTTAATTATGTAATGCTATATTCGATTTCGATTTACAAATGTCAAATTTTAATTAAAAATGTCAAACTTTTTAAAAAATGTAAAATATCAACAAAAAAATCATTTTTAACGAATAATAACTCTATTATCCAAGTTTGAGTAAAAAAAAATTTATTAACTCACCTTGTTTTAAATTTTAGGAAGTAAATTTATTTGCGCCTTCTCGGTTTCCGTAAATCCATCTGAAATACATATTACATTTGAAAATAACCGGCACAGGGTTTCTCCCACTAAAACGTAAGAAATGAGTTAATCAAAGTGAATAACATTTGAAATCTAATATTTTGTTTTATTTTAGATGGATTTTGAATCGGTAGATCAACTCGTTGAATCATTCGAAGAGAAGATAATGACGTTCAACTTGGCGCTTGAATTACAAAACTCATCTGAAACAAATGCAAAAAAACACCAAAACACTATCGATGACATTGCGGGAGATCTCGAAATGCTGAAAAACGTCTTCACCGAAATAAAACAAGAGATTACGAAATCAAAACAACATCTTCAACAATCGAGAGAAATGGAAAACCGAGCAACGGAACTTAATGCACAACTAGTGCACATATTGAATAATTTACCCGAAAACCTGCCAAAACAGAAACAAAATGATATTAAACGGTGTTCTATCAATCATTTTCATCTAATTTCAACATCGAATAATTATTTTCTCGAATTTTCAGTGATAAAATAGAAGATATTCCTAAACCGGAAGTAGAAAAATCAAGAAAATCGTTAGAACCGTTGAATAAACAAGAATTCGACGCCATTCCCAGGTAAAATTCTAATTTAAATAATTAAAATTTCGTGAATAATTAATCAATATACTCTAATTTAGGCATATAAAAGGTCGGTTATCACATCAGACATTAAACGAAGCAATTCTCGATTTTAATCGAGCTATAGAAAAGAAATATCACTTGATCAACAAACCGCTTTCCAAAGTGGGCCACTTCGAATTAAGTCTGTATAAATTGCATAAACAACAGGAAACGAAAGAAACGAAAGGTTTTAAACTCTAAAAACCAAACAAAATCACACAAAAATTACTGAAGACAATTAAACGCATCAAAACTCATCATTAGTGCTTTCGATTATCGAAAATCTCATCAGCAGACCCAACCGTCTGAAGCAAACATCGATAATTATAATGGATGAAGCAGTAAAACGTTTTGTACACTAAAATTAACTGTGTACCGGGTGCTTCTGTCTGTAGAATTGTCTTCAGTAATTGTCATATAATTCTAAAGTAATAGACTTTGCGATTTCTCGTACGAAAAATTACGAAATTAAAAAAAAACGAAATATTTTTATTATTTTAATTTCGTAATAGAATTTCGTATAACAGGTTGCGATTTTTCACGAAACGTATTATATACGACATTTAATCGGCGGCAGCATTTTCTAGCATAATCGAGCACCTTATCACAAATTAAGCTTAAGAATTTGGCTCGTGGTTTGTATAAGGTGTTTGATTAATAAACAAACCTGAGATAATCAAATCGCCACAAATTTGCCAAAATTCCAGCTGAAGCGGAGGGAAAATGGCGTCGAAATTTGACGAAAGTGCGCAAATTAAGTCGTATTTACGAAATAATGTACGAAATCTTTTTTGTATTTCGTTACGAAATTAATAAAACAAAAAATTAAAACGAAATCATATTAAAATTTCGTTTTTAAAAAATAATTTTAATTTTTTCGTACGAGAAATCGCAAAGTCTCTAATGACGCGAATTCTATTTTTTTTAATTTTTCAAACCTTACCTTTTTTTCGCTTAGGAACTCGTTTTTGCAGCAGAGATGATCTGAGGAAATTCAACAGCTTCAAATTTGACAATACAACCAAATCAATTCTAAATTCTCTATCAAATTCCAAACGAATTCGCTTCCTTTTCGGTGCTGGAACAGCTTTTTATGCCATTAGTTAAACGAAAAAAAAACACTGTCATTTATTATTCTTAAATATGTAAATTAATGTGTAAAAAATAAAAAATAAATAAAAAATTCGTAATACAGTTATACAAACTTTAGATATTTTTATTTCAAGACTGCTTTTGAGTTGATATACTTGTAAATTTCACAAAAATAAAGAAAAAATTCATAATCAAATCACCAACTAAAATTTCTATTTTTTAAATATTGTTTTGTTTTTTTTTTTTAAATACAAAATTAAACCAAAAAAAAAAAAAAAAGAACAAAAAAAACGGTTTTAATAAGCGTGATCTTTGATGAAAAGCCCTTCCGCTGCGGCAGCGCCGGCAACACCTCCAGAATACTTGCCCAACGAAGCCTCACTATTCGCCTAAATTTGATTCAAAATTAGTAAACATAAAAAAGCAAATAAACTTTCCCCATTTAAAAATTAATTCGAAATATTAAACATGCAACGAAAAAATGTAAAAAAACATAAAACATGCTTCTAAATTTTAATATTTGTGAACGGCAACATAATTCGACTGATTTCCCACCAAACTCTCATACAATCCCTTTTCGTATTTTCCTGTACATGCAAGTCCGTTCGCCTGTACGCATGCGTATAAAAAAAGAAAAATAATTAATATTAGACATCAAAACATACAAATCACATAAATACAAATTCTAGTATAGTTATGTTAGATCATTCTTATTCATAACCATACTAGAAACCTCATTTTCAAACATCAAAACATAATTACAAATACCAGTATAGTTGTTAATACACTTTTCGTTATTAAAAAACGTAATGTATAATTCACAACTAAACTGGAAGAAATATTTTTTTGAATTTTTCATTCCATAACGGTCAAAAAAGCAAAAAAAGCTAAAAATTAAGCAGCGAGCAATATTCAAATTAATAATCTATATTACCTTAGCTCGTTTGAGCAGCTCGGCCTGTCCATGTACAATATTTTCATCCTTTCCGCCCCACGCCTTCAAAACACTGGCTTGCAAAGCCCGTCCATAAGAAAATGTCAGCGCCCACGGTTTGCGTGTCGGCAACTTATTAATCGCGTCCAAATTGACCGATGCTTCTTCTTCCGACTGACCACCGGACAAAAACGTAATTCCTGAAATAAAAAATAAAAAAACGGGAAGCAAAATAGCAACGAAGGCGTCAAAACGATCGAAAACGCCCAAACTCAATCGAAACAAACGAGTATCAGTCTGTAACTAGACCCGAATACAAAATCCCGCATCCTCGCAGCAGAACGAACCCGGGACACGTAATGCGCAAGGTGTAGGATAATATAAAGACAGGAAGTAAATAGACGTTTAACTATTTGTCGATTGAGGCATGCGCAGAAGCGATTCGTCGTGCCAACCTGGGACAGCGGGCGGGACGGTCCTTTGGAGAGCCAGGACAGTGGCGCGAGCGTTGTCGATGGCGGAATATTGGGTGGAGCAGCTCTGGCCGGCCATTACCATGTTGGGTTTGAGGAGGGTGCCTTCGAGGTACACGTTGTGGTCACTCAGAGCTTTATAGACGGCGGCGAGGACTTTTTCGGTCACTTTTTGGGTGCGGATGATGTCGTGATCGCCGTCAGGGAGAACTTCCGGTTCCACGATTGGGACAATTGCGTTCTGGAATAATGGGAATAATGGGTTATTTGTTATGTAAACGTTTTTTAATGTTAAATTCAAATGTAAAAGTTGTTTGAGGAATTATTACATCGATTTTTTTTCGATTTTAGATGTTTTGGAATATTATAAATAGATCTTTTTTCAATATGCCAATAATAATCGATAATAATCGGATTAAAAGCTGCTTTTGGTCCGATTATATCGACTTTAATTGATAATAATCGGATTAAAAGTTCCTTTTGGTCCCATCGTATCGATAATAATCGGATTAAGAGACTTTTGGGCCGATTATATCGATAATAATCGGATTAAAAGTGTTGCTTTTGGTACTTCAAAATTCGATTTTACATCGATTCTTTTCGATAAAAATTAATTTATTATCGAAAAACCCAAATTTTACCATCTTTAACAACATTAAATCGATAATCTGCTTTTCCCAAACGTTTTCGACTATCTAAATCGACTTTTCTCGATATTCTCAAGTTTTACAACCGAATATCGACCAAAACAATATCCCACTACGCACAAATCCGACATCGATTTTTTTTTAAGAGTCATTCTTTACCATTTGACAAATCGACGCATAACGAGCCAACACATTAGCATTTTCCAAAATAGCTAACGGTGACGGCGTATTCTTCCCAATCTTCAAAACGCATCGCCACTTAGCAAAATGGCAGCCATCTTTTTTGTACTGCGCGCATCGCTGACTCAAATCATCCAAACCTAAAAATAAGAAAAAACAAATTTAAAAAAAAACCATTTAAATTAATAAATTAATAAAAAATAAAACCTTGAGTCGTGCACTCATCCTCAGTTCCCATCAATGGTACCACACCCTTATCGACTTTAATCCCGGGAATAATCCCGCGCGATTTCAACAATTCCGGAAACGGTACGCCATCATCGGTTTTCTGATACAATGTCTCGTGAAACAAAATCACTCCGCTGATGTTATCCGACATCGCCTGCACAAAAAACACAGATAAAACGATAAAAATACAAATAACATAAATAAAACGATAGAAAAAACAAATAAAACGATAGAAAACATAAATAAAACGATAGAAAAAACAAATAAAACGATAGAAAACATAAAACGATAGAAAATATACGATAGAAAACATAAAAAACGATAGAAAACAAATAAAACGGTAGAAAAAACAAATAAAACGGTAGAAAAAAACAAATAAAACAGATAAAACGACAATAAACACAAATAGAACGACGAAAAACACATAAAACGACAAAAACTATTGAAAAACACGCATAAAACGACAAAAACTATTGAAAAACACGCATAAAACGACAAAAACTATTGAAAACACACATAAAACGACAAAAACTATCGAAAAACACACATAAAACGACAAAAACTATTGAAACACATAAATAAAACGATAAAACACAAATAAAACGATAATACACAAATAAAATGGAAAAAAACAAATAAAACGACGTCAAACACAAAACTTCAAATAAAACGATAAAACACCAAAGGATGAATTTCATTATTTTTATTACTTTATCAGCGGTAAACAGCAATTGACGATACTTTCTTCGATTATCTTCGGTGTTTTCCAATCCGATGCCAGCGAATCGCTTGCCGATAGTCGCTGTACTTTCATCGGCGGCCAAGATTCCTTTTCCCGGCGAAACAATCGCATTAGCGATACCGGACAACTCTTTCTGTAGTTCAACGGGCAAAAACTGGAAGTGAGCCATGACTACCTGAAAAAAAAAAAAAAAAAAAAAAATTAATTTTTCTAAATTAATAATTCAATTTTTAATCAAAAATTATTTTTACTACTTTTATATTTAATTATACCGGAAAAGTGATAAATTTGTATTAATCTTTAATTTGGCATCAATGACTCGGCATAACCTTGGAAAAGGTGCCCTTCAGACTTTGTCTGGTTCTAAGCCAAATTTTTATTAAATAGCTCAAGGAACCCGACAAATGACACAATTTTTTTTACACATCTAAATTTACCTGTTTTTAGTATTATTTTTATGAATTTTTAATTTTTTTGTGAATAAATTATCAAAATTTAAGTCAAACAGCTTTGAAATAAAAATAAAAATATGGCACATTGCTGTTATATAATAATAATTCATTTTTGCTGTTTGAAATTTTTTTTTTTTTCATAAAATTGACTAATTTTGATGACCTAGATCCATTTTGGATCCAATTTAGATCAATTTTGGCTCAAAAATGTCCCGTCAAGGTCAAAAGATCATTTGATTCGACGGGAATTTTCCATCAATTACGATTAATACATTGTTAAATGCTTGTAACATAGTTATATATTCGTATTATAAGTTTTTACAACTTATTTCAACCTCACCTAGGAAATTTTACTGGATCGCGGACTTCGTTGATGTCTGAAGTGAGGAAGACGAGCAGCGCAGCTCTGGAATAAATGTTACCTCGATCGCTATTGGCTGAACGTCGAATGTCGTATTTTTCCGCACCAATCAGTCACGTTATCTTATATTTTCCCGGCGAATTATCCTTTAAATGACCTTGAAACAAATACTCCAAAATTTAGTCCTCAAATTTTATAAATAATATTAAAATAGATAAAAAATCAAATAAAAATTTTCCATAAAATTCAAATTCTAAAATGTTCTATATAATAATTTAAACAAATTTAAATATTTCTAAATGATTACTTACCATCGATTATTAAATTCAACACTATTTATTTACTATTTTATATTTATATTTTGTATTAATTCAAGTGAAAGAAAGATATTTTTTTTTAGATCCAGAACTGCAGCATACGAGACATATTGTTATTTCCATGGAAACCGATATTCTATACAAGAATGAATGACGTCATAAATTGTTACAACCTCTCGAAATGAGATATTCCAAAAATGTCCTGATATTTGAATCGGACATATTTTAAATAAAAAATAAAATTATTCATTTATTTATTTATTTTCAACAAATTTTAATTCGAGAGCAAATTCTGCGAGTTTTACTATGGAAAAACCACCAAGAACAAGTCGAAGCAAAACTCCCTATCCGTCGAAAGGTTTTTTTTTTAATATCGAAAATATATCGGAAATATGTAGAAATATCATTATTTATATTTTTATTATTTATTTTATTTATTTATTTAGGGAAGAGGGATGATTCTCACAGAGCCAATCACAAGTGTGATAAAAAAATGAATTTTTATTTACTTAATTTTATTTTTTAATTTTTATTTTGTGGACTTGAAAGATTGACATCGAAATTGGGAAAACGTTCACGTTCTCCTCAACCACCTCGAAGGATTCCGAGTGATTTCGAGGAAGATGAGAAGAAGGTTAAACAAGAGACAGAACGAATCCCTACTTCGGTTCCTGCAAAACGAAAGCGAGTCGTCACTTTTTCTGCGGATTGCAAAAGCGAATCGTGTATGGATGTTCACAATTGAACATTTTAAAAACAATTATGAAAAATTTTATTTTATTTTTAGGTAGTAGTCATAGTAGTGGTAACTTGATGATTGAAGAAGAGGACGAATTGGATTTGGATAATCCGCAGTAAACAAAAATGGTTTATATGTACCGATTCTAGTATAGTTGTGAATAGAATTTACAAGTGTTGTTCACAACTATACTGGAATTTGAGATGTTTGTTAAAAAATGATTTTTTTCCAGAAATTTTTCAAACCACTGCAAATTCGAAATGCTCATGGCCGGGCAGCAATAAAAATGTTTCCAATAAAAATGGTTATTCGAATTTGAATGAAAAACAACATAAATAGAAATTAAATTAAAAATTTTCTAAAGTATTACCGTATTTTTATTTTTTTATCTGTACATACAACCAAAATAAATATATATATATAAAAATGTGTTTGAAATGTTTATTTATTACTATATTAAAATTTAGATGTGTTGTCCATGTATATATAGTTAGCAGTACAAATTTTATATTTTCTGTTAGCACTCAATTCATGCTGTAAAAGTCAGCATTCGTGCGATCGATTTAGCGATTTAGCGATTTGCATTTAGCGATTGAATGTTTGTACTGCCAACTGTACGCTGATAGGTTCAGAAAGTATTTATATATGTACAGACTGGTTAAAAATTCTCCTGTGTAAATGAATAGTTTTCAAAATGGTCACATGATTACCATGTGTCAACTTCTGGAATTTCTCAGCACTTAGACTGCAGCCATTTTGAAAACTATTCATTTACACAGGAAAATCTTTTAACCGGTTTGTACATGTGTAAATACTTTTCGAACTCGGCTATTATTTTGATAAATTATGGTCATATTGTAAACTCTATCCAACAATTCGTGCACGAAACCGAGAAGTGAACTGTTTGCATTGTACTGAAAGTATATATATTGGGGCATCTTATTTTGATCAAAAAATGTGTGCAACAATACAAAACCCAAAGTTAACTTAAATCATATAATATTTTAAATTTACAAGCGTTTTCATTTGTTAATAATGGCATGCCCATTTTTGGACTACGAAGCAATGATTTTCCGACTCGGCTCGACTAGAGCATTCAAATAAGATACCGCAATATATACTTTCAGTACAATGCATGGGCCATTAACCAATGGGAGTTTGAGTTTAGTGTACTGAAAGTAAAAATAAAAATTTAAAATTAATAAAACATTTCTTTTTAATTTACATTCTTCCTTCATCTGTACACAAGTCAATAAATCATCAAGTATTTAAACATTGTCTCCACTCTTCCTTCGCCTTAAAAAAACTGCAAGAAAAACGATGTAGCTCCATCTCGCCATGTTGGATCATCGGCTATCTGAGCACGGCACATCGGGCAAGTCCTTTCTCTATCGAACCACATTATAACGCATTCCTCACAAAATATATGCTGAAACCGAACAAAACATCAATCTCACTCATTTTAGCAATTTAACCCATTCAACCTTGCATTGGAGCATTGTGGGATGTCTGAAGTCATCTTGACAGATCGGACACATGTTTCCAGTGAGGTCCAACTGCTCTTTGCTAGGTTTAATGCCATAAGTCTAAATAAAACATCAATTATTCATCAAACCAGATTATAAGTCAATAATTATGCAATTTACCACACTTTGCATCAGTTTTGTTAAAGCAGATCTCCATAATTCCACTTTTTTCTTCACATCTTTCCCCTATCAAATCAAAATTAGGCCATTTTTACGTTTTTACCGTATTCCCTCGGAAAGAACGTCATGCCAGATAATGGCAAGTCAGTCCAGGATGCCGGATAATTCCAATTTTCCGGCATTTTGTCCATTTGATTATTAATTGACCAGTTGCCTACATGTCCAAAACTGGTCAGACTCGTAATTACCGAAATGCCGTTGTTTCCGAGGGAATAAATAAAGATAAAAGATTACCAAAAATTAAAATTGGATTTCAGTATTCGGTCAAACTACATTTCATAAGACCAAATATTAAAAACCAAAAACTACAAATAAAATCAATAGATGCATTCAATTCCAAAGGGATAAACTGTTTATCTTGATTCTTTTGATTCTCTCTAGGCGGAAATGACAATTTTTACGTCATTCTCCAACAATCAGTTCACCCATAAACCGTTTTTACATAAACCACGTTGAGAGTTGTTTATGCTGCTGAAATCTTGTTTATGGCAGCATTTTTGGCAGCCATTTTGGATTCGAGATTGATCGAGGTGACACTCGATCGACTTTATTAAGAGATTTTAATGTATACTACTATTTTATAGTAACTTAAAATGTTAACTGAAAGGAGAAAACTACAACAATCCGGACATGGATTTTGGATTAAGAAATAGTTCCGATCGAGGAACTTGATCCTAGAATATTTAAGTTTGCAACTGCGCATGCACAGACTGAACTTAATACACGTTCAATGCTTAAAGCAGATTAAACTGATTCTCTATAATCAGATTTAATTATGCTTTTATAATCACTTTGGAATTGAACGCACCTATTGTTGTGGTTCAATTTGAAATTTAGATATTATGACCAAAAGCCGAAGCTCAATTGTATGCACTTTCCAAAACTCTCACAAATGTCACTTTATCAACCATTACAAGACATAAATACAGGAGTTTTGTGCGTAAAAAATGTTATGGTTTATAATATTACTCGTGGATGACAAACTAGTGCTCCGGCCTCACACCACATTGGTCAATAATTCCGACTTGGAGACCGAAATGTGTGAAGAAGTTTTTTCCAGAGTTCTCCTGTCTGTTGTCAATGAGTTAGTAAATAAGACTTATGATACTTGGAAAGGCTTTCAGTCTCGATGTGTTTTGGTAATTTATTATTTGATTACGTCTCTGTTACTTACTTTGGATATTACATATGCAACTGATAATATAACGCCGAATATCTTATTTAAACCTTCGTATGCTTCTAATAAATAACATAACCACGGTTGAATTGGGATAAACGAGCGGTATAGTTGAGACGTCTGCTCGATAAACAAGAAATATTTGCCCTGTGAATAAATTAGAATTAATAAATACAAAATACAGTACAGTATATCTTCGAATAGAAGCCGTGGACTCTATTCAACAGCGCCATTTTTTGCCACGGCCTGTTTTTTCGAGGCCGCTATTGCGATTATTTGACACAAATTCTCTGCTTTTATATCGTTCAAATGCACATCATTAGGTGCGTTCAATCCTGAAAACAAAAGTCACTTATTTGCCTTAAGTGTTTTTTATAAGGCAAGTATGACGTAAACTAGCAGTGACTAAAGTGAATTTAGAAAGTAACAACTTTTTTTGCCTTATAGAAGTCAATTGTTTTTACTGCACACGGTCAGTTAACAATAACACAACGAAAATAAACAAAAAAACACAAATTGCTAATTTTCTATCAGGCAAAGATCAAGTTCGTAAATTGTTTTTGCTCGCTCAAACATAAATTTCGAGAGCCATTTTAGTATGCGCAACTAGTTAAACAAAGTTTAATAAATTGTTACTGAATAATTTTGAAGTGTGTTCATTGAGAAGTCACTTTTCCATAAGGCCGATAAGAAGAATTGACTTATCTTTTTCAGAATTGAATACACCTGTTGAAATTGTGCACGTTTCAAAACTTGCATCTGTTTGACTAGAAGCCGCAGCATAGGATAATAGAATAATACTATTCTGTGGCCACAGCTTATATTTGAGGGCGGCTTCTATTCTCAGTAGTTATATACCGACTGCACGAATCTTTTCGACTGATAAAATCATGAGTGCCCAAACTAATTGCAACAATCCCTCAAGCACGAAGTGTATTTTATGAGAATTTACGACTCCCTTACGCAATTCACAACTTAAATCCACCGCAATAGATGGCGCCATAATGACAATACAAAATCGACAATACAAAATCGACAATGCAAAATCGACAATGCAAAATCGGTATCTATATTTCACAAAGGATTTCATGAGATTTTGCAAAATTCCACAGGATTTCATGGGATTCCACGAGATTTTACGAGATTTCGCGAGATTTCATGAGATTTTAACGAAATACCTGAGCGAATGTAAATCCTGTAGAATCCCGTAAAATTTCGCAAAATCTCGTAAAATTTCGCAAATCTCGCGGAATCTCGTGGAATCTCGTGGAATCCTGTGAAACATCGCGCATCGCCATTTTGGGATTGTGGTGGAGTGGCTCGCTCTGACGGCTAATTGTTTCAGAAGTGGATAAAACATAAATTTATTTTCGGATATTTTTCATGGTGCTAAATAATCAAAACAATAGGCGCGCCGACCAATGAGATTCGACCAGAAATTCGAATTCAACGAATCCGCGCACGCTCTCGTCGATAGTTTTTACGAGTTCGATTCTCAAAGATATAGAATAATTGTACTGATAAGATGATTTTTACCTTCTTTTGAAATGGGATTATTTGAGCTGGAAGCAGTATAACAATAGCTTTACATAGAATAGTGACTAATTTGACAACAAAATCCGATATTGCAACTATCCAGAGTAGATCCCAGAAGTTGAGCGCGTGTTCTCGAGCTGGAAGCAGGAAAACCAAACTGAGCAGTGAAGAATAACGGAAATGTTAGATTGGGTTTGATGTTTTCATCAATTCATTACCTACCTGTAGTATAATTTATCAGATTCAAAAACATAATAGATAAAAAAAATACACGTAGAGAGATTTATGGCAACTCCGCCTAAACTGTTTAGGTTTCGTTTACTCTGTTTGGTAAGTGGAAATAGATCGTTAGTTAAATGGAATGAATTTTTGATTTTGAGTTGTGTGTTACTTGGCGGCCGACTTCTCGTTTGATGACTGCGTTGGCGTGCATGAATGTTACCACCAAACCGAATAAAACTAAAATTCCTGTTAATTGTGAATAGATTTATTAATGTTGATGTTAAGAGTTGTTTGGAGGATTTTGATTTTGATAGTTGGAGTAAAATATTGAATTTTTTTTCTTTGAAAAATCAAATTATTGGATTTTTCGGATTTTATGGAAGAAAAATTCGATTTGTTTTAAAAAGGAAAATTCTTAAAAATCAAAAAAATTCAATTTTTTCTTAGAGATATCAGAAAAATTCAATTTCTGCTTGGAAAAATTTAAAAAATCCAATTTCAGCTTGGAAAAATTTAAAAAATCCAATTTTTCCTTAAAAAACTCTAAACAAAATCCAATAACTCTAAACAAAATCCAATTTTTCCTTAAAAAACTCTAAACATAATCCAATTTTTCCTTAAAAAACTCTAAACAAAATCCAATTTTTCCTTAAAAAACTCCTATTTTTACTTGAAAAACTCTAATTAAATTCAATTTTTCCCTAAAGATATCAGAAAAATCCAATTTTATCTTGGAAAAATTCAAAAAATTCAATTTTACTTTGGAAAAATTCATTTTACCTTGGAAAAATTCATTTTACCTTGGAAAAATTCATTTTACCTTGGAAAAATTCATTTTACCTTGGAAAAATTCATTTTACCTTGGAAAAATTCATTTTACCTTGGAAAAATTCATTTTACCTTGGAAAAATTCAAAAAATCCAATTTTTACTTGAAACACTCTAATTAAATTCAATTTTTCCCTAAAGATATCAAACAAATCCAATTTTATCTTGGAAAAATTCAAAAAATCCAATTTTACTTTGGAAAAAATCAAAAAATCCAATTTTACCTTAGAAAAATTCAAAAAATCCAATTTTACCTTGGAAAAATTCAAAAAATCCAATTTTTCCTTAAAGCTAAAAAAATCCTATTTCTTCTTACAGATATCAGAAAAACCTTAAAAAATCTATTTTTTCTTAAAAAAAACTCCAAACAAATTTAATTTTCCCTTGAAAAACTGAAAAAATCAAATTTTTCCTTAAAAAATTCAAAACTCCCTCAACCCCACCACCAAACAACCACCCACCAGCCGAACTACCTGTCTTATGATCGAACGTAAGCTTCGCCAACAGAATCAAAACAAACGGCAAATACTTCTCAGCAACAGACAAAAGCCTCTTCAACTCCGGACTTTGTCTCAACGCATCTTCAGCCGCCCCACTCGCAGGCATCTCATTATTATTCGTCACCCCCTGCACCTCATCCACCGTCTCACCAACAACAACCCCCTCCTCAACACTCGCCGCCGAGTCCACAGAAATAACAAACTCATTCAAGGTCGACGTCGGTTCCGTATGCACAACCGGCGCCGGCGCCGCCGTCGCCGCTCGATTTCGCGAATGCCTCAACCAAGTCGACAAATTGATGTGCGATCTCGTCACGAGAGGACTTAATCCTCGGATCACTTGTTGTATATCTTCCGTAAGTCGACGTGGAGCTTCAGCGGCCGCATGGAACCTCGGGTCCAAGTTTCGTTGCAGAGTCCACCGTAAACCGTGGTTTTCGTTGTTATTTACGTTCGTTTCCGTCATTTTTTCTATATTTTATATGAAATAAAAGAGAAATGTTGATTAAAAATCCAAACATATGTGTTAGTTTATCATTACTTTCGATCTGGAATCTGTTTTTCCTCACTCTTTTGTGTGAAATGTTCAATTTTCACTCTAGTTCGTTGCGCAATTTAAATTGACATGTTAAAATATAAAATCGAGTTAGCGAGTTGGTTTTGGTCATTTGCAGGAGATAATAAAGTCGTATGATCAGTCACAGTTTGTTTTTCCAGTACGCCATTCTGAAAACGATTGATGTAATAGACGCTAGATGTCGTTTCATTTGTGTTGGTTATGGTGATGTCATGCGAGCTCATGACCATGAGTATGTTTTGGTGATGCCATGAAAACTCATGACCATGAGTAATACTCTTTTTTCGCATAGTATTCTCAAACAGTTTATAGAGAATTAAAATAATCCTAAACAAATGCAGAGGGCGTTTTTTTGGTTTATTGCAAGCATTTCCGCCATCTCATAAACAAGAAAAACAATTATAATCACAAATTATACCAATTGAAATTGTTTAAATTTCTTTTTTATGAGGATGTAGAAAAGATATACCAATGTTTCATCAGAAAATCTCGGGAAAAATGTCTTTAATAAATTTTCTTTGTGATTGGCTAAAAATAAATGACATCATCAAAGAAATTGCGAGTTTTACCCAATTTTTGGTCTAAAAAAAGCAATTTTTTTAGCCTTTTTAGTCCCTGACCTCACAATCCTGATTAAAACCACAGATTAACAAATCATTAAATTGTGTTAACAGTATTCTATGGTATGTTACAATAGCTCATGCAGTTTAAATGCTATAGATCATGTGATAAATGCTTGAAATAAAAAAAAAAATTCTATCAATTTAGCTTATCATAGCAAATAAATTGGATAAAAAAAACTGAATAAGTCATAATCAGTCTGCTCTTAATTAGTTTAGATAGAAAAAAAAGCTGTGATAATGAAGCATAGAACAATTGACTGAATATTGGCTATACAATGCAATACTCGAGGGCATCAACACATCAGTGCATTAAATTCCCAAATAATAAAATCATTTGTTTTTGCATATTTTTTTAGAAAGATCAGATTAACAAAAGACGTGCAGTGCAGACAATAATGCTGTCAGTTTCAAAACATAGTGAAAACAATGGCATATAACTCAACCTATACATTTTAAAAATATTCCATTTTTTTCAACTATTAAAGAAAAAAAAAAATGCAAAATTGTACTAAAAAGAAGGTACATTGTGCAATTTGCAGTCAACCTGGTCAGATAGAATGCAAATACTGTCATTATGCTGTCTACTGGTATGGAAAATTTGAATATCCAAAATAAGATACTTAATTATCAAGATCTATATTTTCAGTTGTCAGAAACACAGAGTTACTGATTGGAATGCAATTCATAAAGATGTTTGTAGCAGTTTGAAACAATTACATAAATCCATTCCAATTTTTGTCACTGATATTGAGAGACAGCAACACAAAGAATGGCTCATTTCGTTAAGAGTTAGTCAATTAATTGGTTTTATATTTGACTTTGACATTTGACTTATACGTAAGTCATGTCTGAAATGACTTAGGGCAAACCGGAAGTGACCTAAATTGTGTCACTGAACAGATAAGTCAACTGTGATAAGTGGCTTTTTGATAAGTCACACCAATCGTGGATTATGACATGACTTATGCATAAGTCATTCAGTGGCAGCCATCTTGGATCAAGCATGATTTAAAATTTTAGGGTAATTCTAGTTTAATCTTTCATTATTCTATCTACCTAATGAAAGATTAAACTAGAAGTATATCCATAATGTCATTACACTAAAATTTTAAATCTTAATTAAAAATAGATGTTTTAAATCAAGCATGATGTTTCTCGACTCCAAACTGAGGGTTTAGCGAATAAAACATGCAAATTTTGTAAGTGGGGATGTCATTTAACAACATCCAAACGATTCCATAAGAAATCGGCATAAAAATAGCAAAAAATAATGACAAACAATTTTGACGAAAGCAACCAAACATCGTGGCCACGGAACACGTACCTACGTCAGCCACGATGTTTGCTTATGGTCCTTCAAAATAAATTTTCATTATTTATCACAAATTTTAGTATTTTCTAGTCGGATTTTCATGGAATATATTAGCCATGATAGAATTAACAATTTATCAGATAAAGCTAAGTGTTTCAAGCAAAAAAATCAGCACAAAAAACTACCCTAACACAAACATAATTTTTAATCATAATTTTTTAAAAAAGAGCGTTCACAATCTAAATGACTTACCTGGCTTATTAATAAGTCAGGATTATGCCAGATTAAGATAAGTCAAATTATGGTTTTAACTTTGAACGCACCTATTGAAAAACACTAAATATATAACTTTTTTTTTTTCCAAAAATAGCACGATGTACTAAATATTTGCAAAGAAAAGGGCAATAAATTATTATTCCAGAAGAATTATAAACAAGCCTTGCCAGTGATCATGCAGGAATTAAGATGGGTCACTGAAATCTATGGTGCCACATCAACTGAAATTATCCCAACTTACTGCAGGATCATTGAAGGTTGTTTAGGTAGGAATGTATCATAAGTACTTATAGTCATCATAGGTGATACACTTAAAGGTAGCCTAATGCTGATGGTTAGTGCACTGGCCTCACATCACATTGGTCCCAGGTTCGGCATGGTTTCGGCTTGGATACCAATTTGCGTAAAGGAATTTTTTCAGAGTTCTCCCATCAATTGTTCATGGGTTTTGGTTCCCACATCAACTAACAAAACTCGGTCTATGTTTGACATTCAAACAGATGGCATTAGAGAACCTATGTTGGATGTATTGTACCATAAGTTGGAGGTATTGC
This sequence comes from Strigamia maritima, assembly GCA_000239455.1. Taxonomy (NCBI): domain Eukaryota; kingdom Metazoa; phylum Arthropoda; class Chilopoda; order Geophilomorpha; family Linotaeniidae; genus Strigamia; species Strigamia maritima. The sequence continues at coordinate 124,288 of JH431198.1, forward strand.
ACTATAAGTTGGAGCTATTGTACCATAAGTTGGAGCTATTGTACCATAAGTTGGAGGTATTGTATCATAAGTTGGAGGTATTGTATCATAAGTTGGAGGTATTGTACCATAAGTTGGAAGTATTGTACCATAAGTTGGAGGTATTGTATCATAAGTTGGAGGTATTGTACCATAAATTGGAAGTATTGTACCATAAGTTGGAGGTATTGTACCAAAAGACATGAGGAATAATTCCCATGTTGGATGTATTGTACAGTCGTGGACAAAAAAAACTTCACTGAAGAAATGGCATTTTCGACTGTGCCCACCAGAGGGCGCAAACACATTGAGACTGAATGACGTCAGTATTGACCAGACTCACACTTTGGACAGTGTGGTCAACTACACACCTTAAGCAGACATAAGACCGGTCAATACTGTTGTCATTCAGTCTCAATGTGTTTTGCGCCCTCTGGTGGACACAGTCGAAAATGCCATTTCTTCAGTGAAGTTTTTTTTGTCCACGACTGTACCATAAGTCATGGGGAATAATTTACTTGGGTGAAGAAAGAAGATGAAGAGGATCCTTGTGGTAAAACTGCACTAAGCAGTAGTCTGCGTAGCAAATGGTTATACCATATTCCCTCGGAAAGAACGGCATGCCGGTAAAATCAAGTTTGACCAATTTTTGAAAAGTTGGCAAGAGGTCATTTTTACGGCCTGCCATAAAAATTGAATTGGTGCTGTAAGGTAAGATGCTAATATCTTCTGCTGCCGTCCGTGAGGCCGCTTGGCCGCACCGCGGCTGTGACTCGGTGGATCCAATGTCACAAATGACAACACATTATGATTCCACTATTGGTGGTATTTTGTGACTATTTTGGGCTCGAATTTTCCGGCACCCTGGTCTGATTCGCCATTATCCGGCATGCCATTCTTTCCGAGGGAATATGGTATTTTTAGAGACATCGTAGAAAAAAAGTTGTGCTCACTTCCTGTTGTTTAAAAACAGGTAATGAAAGACTGGAACAAGCCGAAGACTACATGAGTCAGGCTATGTGGTGTCTACAAAAAGGTGAAGTTACAAATGTGGTCAAATTCTCTCTATTTAAAGTCCTTGGTAGAATTTATGAGGCTAAAAATCAAGTTGAAGAAAGCAGAGATGCCCTAGCTGAACATGTGAAATTCAAAGTTTTCTTTTACTCAAGAGATTTTTGTAAACTTTTTTTTCTAATTTTTAGTTATATTATGCAGCTGAGCAATGGGGACCTGAAAGTATTCAAACAATGTGGGGTTATCTACATTTGGGATTAAGTTTTCTGGATAAATCAGCAGCAGCTTATTCATTCTTTGGAAAGGTTGAAGTTTGATATTCAGTTGAAATACCACAAGCGGGTGTGATTGTCGAAATAAGCTTGTAACAATGAATTTTTTTACTCGTAGAAATCACAATCACGAGTGCATCAAAAATTGCGACCTGAATAAATCACGAGTGGTTTATTCTGGTCGCAATTTTTAGATGCACAAGTAGTAAAAAAATAAATGGTTGCAAGCTGTTTCGACAATCACTAGCGCGAGTGATATTCGGGAAGAGAATCTAACAAGAAAAACTACAACAACAACAAATCTGTCTATATTTCTCAAAGGATTTCACAAGATTTCATGGGATTCCACGAGATTTCATGGGGTTCCACGAGATTTCATGGGATTCCACGAGATTTCATGGGATTCCACGAGATTCCGTGAGATTTCACGAGATTTCAACGAAATATTTGAGCAAATGTTAATTCTGTGGAATCGCGTAAAATCTCGCAAAATCTCATGGAATCTCTCAAAACATCGCGCCATCGTCATTTTGGGATTGGGGTGGAGTGGCTCGCTCCGACGGCTAATTGTTACAGAAGTGAATAAAACATTAATTTATTTTCGGATATTTTTCATGGCGCTAAATAATCAAAATAGGCGCGCCGACCAATGAGATTCGACCAGAAATTTGAATTCAACAAATCCGCACATACGCTCTTGTCGATAGTTTTTACAAGTTAGGTTCTCAAACATAAGAAATAATAAATTACATTAAACTCTACCCAACAATTCGTGCACGGAACTGAAAAGTGAACTTTTTTGCATTGTACTCAAAGTATATATAGTGGTATCTTATTTTAATCCTCTAGTCGAGCTGAGTCGAAAAATCATTGTTTCGTAGCCAAAAAATGTACGCAACAATACAAAAACCTGTAGAATACCAAAAAATGTATACTTTCAGTACAATGCATAGGTCATAAACCAATGGGAGTTTCGTGCACGTTAAATAGTTTAGAGATTTAGTTTTTTTTGATACCAATAGTTACCAAAACAATGCTAAGTCTCTAAGATATTTGTCTACTTAGGTGATTAAAGTTTCTTATTTACATTTATTACCAATTGTAAATGTCTATTTTGATAAAAAAGAAACCGAAGAATTCAGTTATAATGTAGAAGAAGGGTCTCAATCTTGTAAGATATTTTAATGGCATTTATAACTAATATTAGAATATTAAAAAATAAAAAATTAGTAAAAATTTATAATAAAAAGAAATTTTCTTCAGTATCTGAACAACTTGAAATGATGATTACTGTTCGCAGCTTCATGGAAAACAATTGTAGGAAATATATCACAATATTCGAAGTCACAGAGCTGTTCCTTGTCTTAGGAATTCTCCACCACTTCGGCGCCACTGACAAAGTAATGTTAGAATAGAATCTGAAAATAATAAAAAAAAATAATTGTAAATAATTTTTTTAAATTTAATCCATCAAGATGCAAAAATTGACCCAACCAAAACATTCCTTTTCCACTTTGTGTAATGCAATTTTTGGACTAAAAAGTTGCAATTTTGGATCAAAATTTGTCTTTTGACTAAGAAATCCATTTTTAGACACAAAATTTGTCTTTCGACTAAGAAAATCCATTTTAGACACAAAATTTGTCTTTTGACTAAGAAAATCCATTTTTAGACACAAAATCAGTCTTTTGACTAAGAAAATCCACTTTTAGACACAAAATTTGTCTTTCGACTAAGAAAAAGCATTTTTTAGTACACAAAATCTAGTCTTTTGACTAAGAAAATCCACTTTTAGACACAAAATTTGTCTTTCGACTAAGAAAATCCATTTTAGACACAAAATTTGTCTTTTGACTAAGAAAATCCATTTTTAGACACAAAATTTGTCTTTTGACTAAGAAAATCCATTTTAGACACAAAATTTGTCTTTCGACTAAGAAAAAGCATTTTTAGACACAAAATCAGTCTTTTGACTAAGAAAATCCACTTTTAGACACAAAATTTGTCTTTCGACTAAGAAAATCCATTTTAGACACAAAAATTTGTCTTTTGACTAAGAAAATCCATTTTTAGACACACAATTTGTCTTTTGACTAAGAAAAAG
>JH431198.1:140849-153685 GCA_000239455.1 Strigamia maritima
GGTTGTATTTTGATTATAACACCCGGGTGTTATAATCAGAAATCAAAATTTTTTTGGTTTCTGATTTTTTGTTTTTGGTTTTTTAATACTTTTGCCGAGCAACACATTACATTATACACATAACTACCTCGAATAATCGCAGCCGGAATACTTAATTTTAATTTTTTATTTATTAAACACCCGGGTGTGTTATTCGAATATAACACCCCGGATGTTATATTTCAAGGGGTGTTGAATTCGAATATTTTTTTCAAAGTTTGAAAATTTTTATGGATTAAAATTTTAGAATGTTTACTGTCCGAATCCGAAATGTGATTCGGGCATCGGGTGACCAATTCCGATGCATATTCCGCGGTCTTATACACCAATGTGGCCCGTATATATGAATTCTCCGGTGGCGGATAGCAGTAAACTCTAATAGGCCACTTCTTGTCTTTTCCAACGTAAAGCCGCTTGCATTTGTCAGAGTACTAAAAAACAATAAAATCAATTATAATATACAGTTATTAGAATATTTAAAGGGTTTACGACATCAAAAATTTTACGACTGAATAATGTTCACCATCTCTTAAAAATATGGGCGAAATAATTTTTATTTATTTTTTAAGTTTCCAGAATACGTTTTAAAAAAAAATTATTTTGGAAGCCAAACAGCTTGGTGAGGGACATTGTTGGCCACTGCTGGCAGGATGCTGTTTCTGACGTCACAGTTGGTATTCCTACATCGTAACTGGTAACAATTGCGCAAATTCTCGATTTAGTCTCGCTTGTCTTCAACATTTGGGTTTAACCCTGAACATATCTTTCAAAAAAAATCTCAAAAATTATTTAATAGTTTTAAACAATGCTCGATCCAATGAACCAATAAAAAATGTGATGTCAGTAAACCCTTTAAGATTTATTTCAAACTTACTGTCCATGTTAATGATTTGGTGGTTTTGGGCAATTCAGGCTCAATCCCAACCGAGAAATTAAAATCTCCCTCATAATCAATTCTATATAAAAAAAAAATTATTTTTTTGTAAATAAATAAATTGGTTTTGTATTTACGTCGATGGAACAATGCCTTGTCTTGGTACAATTGGTTCTACTGCAAACTATAAATATAAATAAAATAATAAAAATTTGGTCGAATTTGACCAAATTTGATCAAATTTTTATCAATTTCGGCAAAATTTTACCAAATTTGATCAAATTCTTATCAGTTTCGACAAAATTTTACCAAATTTGATCAAATTCTTATCAATTTCGACAAAATTTTACCAAATTTGATCAAATTCTTATCAATTTCGACAAAATTTTACCAAATTTGATCAAATTCTTATCAATTTCGACAAAATTTTACCAAATTTGATCAAATTCTTATCAATTTCGATCAAATTCTTATCAATTTCGACAAAATTTTACCAAATTTGATCAAATTTTTATCAATTTCGACAAAATTTTACCAAATTTGGTTAAATCTTGACGAAATTGTATTAAATTTAAATCAAATTTAATTAATAATCAATTTACCTGATTTTGTCCATTGACAAACCGAATCTAAAAAAAACAAAATTTATGTTAAAAATCATCATCCTCTTTAAAAAAAAAAAATTAATAATAATAAATAATTAATAAATATTAGTACCTGTCTAATTGGCATACCAGGCCTAACACACCTCCTCATCCTTGCAATTTTGCGTGTGCGTGAAAAACATGTCATTCTTATTAAATACCACAGACGAAACAAGTTAAACTCGTAACAGACCACCAGTAACTACAACTTGACATCTGTTACATCCCTATTTAACTAACAACAAATCATGACGCACACTATTTTCTAACGACAACAACCAAACCCAATCGAAAGCTTCTGAATACATCTCACTGTATCTTCCAACCAATCGCAACAACCCACAAATTTCAAAAGATTTATGACATACCCTGAGCCTTACTTCAACCTACCTAAAAACATCAATCCTAGTCTCTTGTTTACATATTTCTTTTAAATAAAATTAAAATTAGTCCTTCGATTTTTTTACTCATTATTCAATATCCCAATCATTATTCACGGTGCTTTCGATAATCGAAAATCTCAAAGTAATAGCGCGTATTAAGATGTTCTTGAATTTTTTACCTTTTGATACATTTTATTAATAAAAAAAAAAAAAAAAAAAAAAAATAAATGCCCAGTCCTGATCTATAAAATGACCGAAATCTAAAATTTCTATATACAAATTCATAACATTAAACATTTTTATTATTAATTTTCTATCTAATTTACATTTTTGCATGTCCCAACTTGTCCAAACATGCCCGAACCTGCCCAGTGATATAACATGGTCATGACGCACACAAGAGCGCCGTCTGATGAAAACGAGGTACAACATCAGACTAGAAGTGAGTAACGGGCAAGATAATAAAAAAAATACCTTCACAAGCTTCATTAAACACAATAAAAATCAAATTAATCCACTTACTAAGTCACACACTTCCAAGTTTTGACTATCATTTAATTCATCGAGATTTTGTGGAATGCTACAAAAAAAACAATTCATTATTATTCACACATTTTATTTTAATAAAAAAAAATTTTTTTCTTACTACTCCATTGTATCCCATTTCTGGGAAAATTCGTCTTCGACTTTCAACATTTTTTTTTCGTTCTAAATTTTTAAAGTAAAAATTATAAAAAATTAAAATAATTCATTTTACAGTCGCCATTTTTGTATATTTATATATAATTATCCAGAATTTAACATTCAATTTTTAGTCTAAATAGCTGTATAAATTCATTTTCTTATATACTAGAATAAACTCAGCTTAATAAAGGCTCATCAAAAGGCGATTAGCCCGATTAAGATTAGAAGACGTGCGGTTGTCCTGCGCGAGGTTCTTCGGCGGCGAAATGACGGACTTTTCCCGAGATTTCCCGCCAATATCTCGCTATTTATAGGCAATGTGTATCACGTGATGGCTGACATCACTAGCAACCAATAGTAAATGCGGGTGTGATACACACCCTCGATTCTGATTGGTTCTTTGAGAATCAGATGTAATGTTATTTTGTTCTTGTTTGTTTTCTCGTAGTTTTGAGGTCAGTGAGAGTGAGTCATCTCGTGTCTCGCCATTACCTCTTCTACTAGGGCGAACTTGAGCACCCTTTCTGCCATTGTGGTGAATTTATGACTAAGAATTGTTTACAAAATATATAAAATTCTAGTGGATGTTTTTTTTTGTTTCTGTTAATGTGTCGTTTTTTTAAGGGTATGAGACATGATACTGTATAATAGTGTAAACTGTCCCAAATATGATTAATTGGTGTAAATTTGACATGTTTTCATTAATTTTAGTGTAAATTTGACATGTTTTCATTAATTTTAGTGTAAATTTGACATGTTTTCATTAATTTTAGTGTAAATTTGAAATGTTTTCATTAATTTTAGTGTAAATTTGACGTGTTTTCATTAATTTTGATGTAAATTTGACATATTTTCATTAATTTTAGTGTAAATTTGAAATGTTTTCATTAATTTTAGTGTAAATTTGAAATGTTTTCATTAATTTTAGTGTAAATTTGACATGTTTTCATTAATTTTGGTGTAAATTTGACATGTTTTCATTAATTTTGGTGTAAATTTGACATATCTTCATCCCTTTCAGTGTAAATTTGACACGTTTTCATCACAATTACTATATATTTGAGATATTTTTACACTATCACTGTAAATTTGACACGTTTTCATCACAATTACTATATATTTGAGATATTTTTACACAATTACTGTAAATTTGACATGTTTTATCACCTAACTATATATTTTACATTTTTTTAACACTCAAAATTTACAAATACCTGACATTTTAACTAGTTCCAAACAAAACCCACTTCTCACTAAGATTATGAACTGGTTTGATGACTCACCACCTGTTCTCACCCCTTAGAAGTATTTAAAACACAACCCCTCTTTTCAGACCCCCACTGGACCACTTGTTTCACCTTACACTACACCAGACTCCAAAATGTATAATAAAAAAAAAAAAATCAAAAAAAATTAAATAAAAATCCATAAACTAATAAAATCTCACTTTTGTTTGTTTATTGAATTACCAGATTTGTCGGTCATGTCAATGACCTTACCTTGACCTTGACATTAATCCCGTTTGAAAGGAAATCTATACACTATAATTTAATATTCTCATTACCTACTGACATATACTGCTTACCTTTAAATCGAATCGTTAAATTGTGATTAAAAATAGTTAAAAATGGTTAAAAACGTTCAACAGGTAATCCAACGCACACGTTACGTTACTCCTAAATTAAGACCCAGTTTAGTTGACGTCACTACATCTCAACTCTGCACTCACGCTAGACAAAACATGACGTAAAATATAAACACTGAGGTTATACATCGGCATTTTATTCACTAAAATGCGAATTTTAAGCATGGAAATAGACATTTAAGCCTTGGAAACGTTTAAATAACATGTTCCACGAGTTTTTTGAAGATATTTAAATTAGTTGTTAGAAAATAATTAAGTTTTTTAAGTTTTTAAGATGTTTGCGGGATCCCGGCCGATGACCGCGACTGCATTTGTTATATATCAGATCGGGTAAATTGGATTAAATGATTATGAATAAATAAAGAAGGATTTACTCACCGTGTTATAGCAAAGCGATCAGATTTCACTATCAAACTAGATACAAGGAGACAACGAACAGCTACTGCAACCGCAACTGGTGTCTGGTGTATGCGAGTAAGTGGATTCATCCGCGAACGATGATGTCATTATAAATGAAATAGTTTTAATTTTTGTACAAAATATTAGAAAATTTTTCTCATTTTTATTTAGAGGAAAAATAAATAATTTACGATTGAACGTTTAATAAACATAGCGGAATTAATAAAAAAAATATTTTACAAGAACTTTTTCTTGCGCGCATGGTCTTGTGTTGTGTGTAGCGGCAGCACACATGTGCATGGAAGGCACATGTACTAGTATAGTAGTACAGGAAATGCATAAACTCTATATAACAATTCGTGCATATCCTATGCATTGTACTGAAAGTATATATTGTGGTATCTTATTTTAATCCTCTAGTTGAGCCGAGTTGAAAAATCATTGTTTTGTAGTTCAAAAATTTGCTTGCCATTGTTAACAAATGAAAACGCTTGTAAAATATTTTAAAAAATTATTTACATTTGGGTTTTTGTATTGTTGCGCACATTTTTTGGCTACAAAACAATGATTTTTCGACTCAGCTCGACTAAAGGATTAAAATAAGATACCACAATGTATACTTTCAGTACAATACAATGCAAAAAAGTTCATTTCTCAGTTTCGTGCATGAATGATTGGATAGAGTTCTGTCCGCGTAACGGATTGGCATGGACCTTTTCACGCAATAATCTATCTCAAAGCGGGGTCACATGATATTATCATCAAATGAGGAAACATCGAAGGAAACATGTACATGATAACATCAAAATGGCGTCAACAAAATGGCGACAACAATCCAAATTATTTGGATACCACTGTTATTAGATGGGATTGATCACAAACTATTTTTTGTTGTTTGTGTTTTGTGTTAACAAAGATAAATTAATACAGTTTAGCATTACATGTGATGACAGTTTATTTCATTTCAAAGTCATACAGTTGAAATCGCTTTTATCCTTCAGATTCATATTAACCTTCTAATACCGGTGGAAAAAAACCACGCTAACACCCAGCAATGGGACTTTAGTCTCACCTTCTAATTTTTGCCACTAGGTATTGTCGCTTATAAAAAACCATCTGCACTTGCGCAAAATCCTATTTTTTCCTGGCAAATTTTTGATTAATTTTTCCTGGAATAACACCACATGGCTACTGATTATGGCAAAATCGTCATAATTACAGTGTAGGTGGCGCTTAACAGAAGCGTTTTTCAGGTACTACGACTTTTGAACGGGCGTCATTTAAACACACATTTATACAGGATGTCTGATTTAAACAAAACCGGTCCAATATCTCCAAAAGTATTTGAAATACAATAATAAAACAAATTCAGTTATACAAATCCATGATGGGCTCTCCAAAAATGCCAAAAAATTTGACCTTGGAGATGTTTTTCAAGGTCATTGACATATTATTTTGAAATCTAATAAAGATAGAGAAAAAAATCCAATTGCAATTTTGAAGAGCATTCTTTGTTTGGTAGAAATCAGTTATTATACAATGCAAAATTGTAATAAATTTACGGGAAAATCCATAAATGATGTTAGAGCCATTATTCCAATTTCAACAATTTCAACAATTTTTATGTTGCACACAAGTTAGATTCTTAGTATAATGAACTATTTAACGGAATATTATTCATCAATGTTCGATGACTCGTCATGACATGTACGAAGAAATTCTGGTGAAAATAGGTAAAATTGATAAAAATTGACCAATATTTATGTGAACGGAAATGTTCGTTCGTTGTGGCCAACTTGGATGCAATTTTTTCGACCAGGCCAAAACCAAATTTCCGTCCAATAAAGAGTCGTCAATTGTTACAAATTTTAACTATTCTTACTAAAATTTCTTCGTAAATGTAATGATTATTGTTACATTTTGACAAAAATAAAAGAAAACATGATGTTTACTCAAATTTAACCCTCAGAAGACTATCCTATGGTCCCTTTAGACAAGCTTGTACATTGGTGACACTTCAAACAAAGAAAGAAAGAAATAGAATCCTTTATGAGTTTAGGTCTCTTTTTGAAAAAATGTTGTTGGAAAATCACACTAAAAAGGATGGGTTCAACTTACAATTCTGTGGCTGCCAAAACGAGAAAGAAGTTAACAGTTAACCCTCAGATAGGCAAGCTTTAAAGCTTTTAAAAATAACATTAGTGGATAACCCATAGACACGATCATGTTCATATTTCAGGTCAAGTAGTTAAAGCGCTGTTGCATTTGGTTGGGAATTCAACTTGTGTTTAAACCGGCCAATCACACACGGCCGTCGATTTGAAATTAGCCAATCACATGCGGTCCTTATCGGAAAAACTGCCTGTTGTCTGGAAAAACTGCCTGTTGCCTGGAAAAACGTTAAGTTCGTCCAAAATGGCGGACACTGATACTATTATCATGAGGTTGGAAAGTACCAGTACGTACCTGCCAATCGAATGTTGTCCGAATGTTGTGCGAATGTTGTGCGAATGTTGTGCGAATGTTGTGCGAATGTTGTGCGAATGTTGTGCGAATGTTGTGCGAATGTTGTGCGAATGTTGTGCGAATGTTGTGCGAATGTTGTGCGAATGTTGTGCGAATGTTGTGCGAATGTTGTGCGAATGTTTTCCGAATGTTGGGCGAATCTTGGGCGAATCTTGGGCGAATCTTGTGCTAATCTTGTGCGAATCTTGTACTAATGTTGTGCAAGTGTTGTGCGAGTTTTGTGCAAACATGACTAAAAAAAGTATTTAAGTTGGTTATTGCTTACATTTGCACAACATTCACACGTTAAATTCTCTTCCTAAATACCCCTCGTGGTGGAATTAATAGCAGAAAATTTTTTGAACCACTCATTTTTTTGACAGGAAAAATCACTTGTGGGCTTCGCCCACTCGTGATTTTTGCCTGGCAAAAAAATTCGTGGTTCAAAAAATTTCCGGCAATAATTCCACCACATGTGGTATTACCTCTGAGAAAACTGCCGCTGTTGGCGCTAGTTTTTTCCAAAAATGGCCACTGCACATGCGCACGGATTTTCATCTTTACTTGGCTTTCCTGCTTCACAATTTTTTTCAATGTAATCGTCTGCTAGTAACCCTGAACAGAAGCCCTTTAGCCAATATGCAGTGAAGCCGGCTTTTTTTTTCTGCTGCAGTTTTAAGGAGCTAAAATTTGCCGATCAATTATTTCAATAAATATCAAAGCAAATACTTCAAATTTTTTTTATATAAAGTTTATTAGTACTTGAACAAAGTCAGAAAATTTCAATTTCATAAGATAAGCCAAAAAATATTTTCCTATTTAAGAAAAGAGCTGAACACAATTGTGTCATAGGTTGCCCATCCAAGGGTTAAAAGTATTGTAGCTTGAGCAGCAAATAATGTCAATTTTCTACACAGTGATGTTATAAAATTATTTTATAAAATTATAAATGAAATTATTTTATAAAATTATATATGAAATTATTTTATAAAATTATATATGAAATTATTTTATAAAATTATATATGAAATTATTTTATAAAATTATATATGAAATTATTTTATAAAATTATATATGAAATTATTTTATAAAATTATAATGAAATTATTTTATAAAATTATAATGAAATTATTTTATAAAATTATAATGAAATTATTTTATAAAATTATAATGAAATTATTTTATAAAATTATATATAACACTAGGGCTAAAGTGTCGTTTACGAGCATCTCTCCAATTTTGATAAAAATTACCCAACAGACTTGGTTTTATGTGCAGATTTCGAATCAATCCGTTTTTGCTGGAAATGCAGTAAAATTCGATTTTTATTTTAATTTCCGGTCCTTTTCACCTATTTTCACCTTTTCACCACCAGGCCACCGAAAGCGTTAGGCTAGAGCATGAAAAAAGAGAACTGGAAATTGAAATAAAAATGGAATTTCAATAGGTGCATTCAGAAACTAAAACATTTTCATGTTTCAGTCGTTTCCCTCGTTTTGTTTCCTGAAATGTGTCGTCATTTCCGGAAACGTTTAGGTTTGAGCCAAGAAATGCGCGTGCACGCGCGTTTTAGGAAACGCTACAATTCAAGTGTTTCAGGAGACACGAGTTGTGTCTCAATTGCGCACTCGTCTGCGCAGCATCTAACTCTACTGTTGTAGAGTTAGATCGGCGCCATTTGTTTTGAAGCTAAAACGAATCTAAAACGCAGCTAAAACTTGCATAAAACGCAGCTAAAACATGAGTCAGATTTTCACACTCAGAATTATACACAAAACACTCACAAAACTAACCACACGCAAAACTCGTTTTTGACGAGTTTTAGTTTCTGAATGCACCTATTGATTTTGGTGTGACAGTGTGGAATCGGGTCGACATTGTTATAATGTCGGCCGATCCAACAATGCATATAACACGATACAAACACAAAAAGTACCGAGAATAAAGAATATGCAAATATAGTTCAATTTATTTCCTGAATTTATTTACACTTACAATTATAAAATACTAAGATATGCAAATCAGATCGATTTGCATATCTTAGGCCTATTTGGTTCCATGTGCTTAGGCTTAACACAATGGTGAAATCATGACGATCCTGAGGGATATGGCTGACTTAAAGTCTGTCACAACCAAAAGGATAAAGGGAATTGATTGTATCTATTCAGGGAAGAATAATACAATCATGCTGCAATAAAATGTTAGCAGAAGAGAAAAGATGTGCAAACAGTCAAGCCGTGGTAATCGGCGACCTAAGTGGTTTGACCCACATTCCGCGCTTTGCACGGCGCGTTATTTCTGCATTTAGGGCCCAGGGCCAGAAAATGGGAAATAAGCAAGAGAGTTACTCACCGCAGCCCCGGTCCAATGTCGCGTCTTATCGCGGTACCACCGTCGATCGGTGGCCGTCGCTGTCGCCCCTGATGCCGTCGGGCCACCGCGACAAAGGGAAGTACCTCGAAGTTGGCGGCCAAAACTCAACGTATAAGTTCCATACATGTACGGGCAGGAAGATATATTGGCCCCATGTTTATCTCATATTTACCTAACATGTTGTAACTTCATACAACAATAAACATAGGCGCCACAGGGAAATGCAATACACTTTAAGATATAAATACACATGACACTTAAGAATATAAATATAAGGCGTACACTATTAAAATACACTACACTGTAATAATAATAATATATACACTTCAATAAATGCACTCAAATAGTATCACAATATAAATACACTCAAATGTAAAAGCACAAACCATTTAGGCAAATAATCACAGATAATTCATATCAGGTCAAACATTCAGTTCAGGGTTTCTCATAGCATTTAGCAATACTTCCTGTTTTACATGAGCTTTTATACTTTGCTAATCTCTCACTAATCCCTAAGGAATGTGTAGATAACAGAGTGGCCAATAGGTGATGCCGGTTGTAGAATGTAATGACCACTTCCGGTATCATCCAACATTCCGATGTGGATTGGGGCGAATGGTCAATTCAATATATAAAATATATATTTATTGACCATTACTTTGGAATTGATCATGAATAAGTGCGATATTTATTATCCACTTATTTATCTTTATTGTTATAGTTCGAATATGCCGCTAAAGACGCATAGCGCGCTCTAGTGGCAATTCCTCGCCATAACTACGGTTCGAGACCGTCACATTGGCTACTAACTGGAAGTCACCTGTAGGTATGTGCCCAATTTAAATAAATAGGCGTCAAATCAAAAACGGGTTTTCACTCTGAAAATGGTTGTAGACAGTATGAACAAAACCATACGTTACTTTCCATAAGTTACTTTAAATTTTCGTAAGTTATGTTACGCTACATTCAATGTGAACTAACCGTAATAAAAATTTAGTGATTATTTAACACATGTCCAAGGAAAAATTAAATTTCTGATGTTCTTTTTCGAGCTAAATTTTAAGAAAATCGAAATTTGAAAATGAGAAATAATGACATATTTTTTTTTTTACTTTCACCATTGATTTATGCAATGCAGGAATTTACAATTCATTCAGTTCAGAGAAGAAAATATCAATATATATTTGTATTTTATATATATTTTTATGTATTTTTTACAATTTTCCTGCATGACAAAAAAAGGCAGTGAAACTTTACTTGACCAATTTCCTTTAAACTACTACTGACTAAAATGATTATCCACAATAGTTAATAATAAATAATTAACTCTATAACCTATCAGGTATTCCATTAATTTACAGTGTTATTTTTATTTTTCAAACTGCATTTTTTATACTAACCACATGTGATCAGGATGGAATTAGCAGGTTTTCATCACTAGATTTCTTAAATTATTATTATTGCACAACTTCCAATTTTTACAAGATCAAGATAGTTCATAAAATATCCTAAACAGTTTAGTTCCATACTAATAAAAAAAAAATTACACTTTTAATTCAAAAAATAAAAAAAAATAAAAATAAAAATAAAAACCAGTGCTTCGTATATTTTTATATATTTACAATTAAAACAACAACTTTTCTTGATAGTGATAAACAAATTTTTTTTTTTTAGATTTGGCTGGTCCGCTTTATTCCAAGCTGGAAAGAAAATCAACTCCCATTTTGTCACCGCATTTCATGTTTTTAGAGATGTAACTGTACCGAAAATCGGTAAAAATTAGAATTCGGGGAGTCCGGAATTCGGAATCCCGATTTCGGTATTCGGATCCCGATTTCGGTATTCGAATCCTGATTTCGCTATTCGAATCCCGATTTCGCTATTCGAATCCCGATTTCGCTATTCGAATCCCGATTTCGATATTCGAATCCCGATTTCGCTATTCGAATCCTGATTTCGGTATTCGTGATTCCAAGTCCGAAATTCGGGATCCCGAGTTCAAAATTCGAGATCCATTCGGTAAAATTCGTGATCCAGAATCCAGTGATTTTTGTATTCGGTGCATCCCTAGTTTTCAATGCATCGATTTTATTCGATTAGTCATGTCAAGTTGTTGCTCTACAATATAACTTTTGAACCACCATTTGTGTTTACTATATATTTATATTTACTGATAAATAGATATGAATAAGTAGAATCAGAAATAGTACACCAATTTTATAAGTGGAGAATTAGAATTTTCTCCAGGATTTAAAATGCAGGGTTGATTTTTTTGTGAGTATTTACAAATAAACATGATAATACTGTATTTTCCAACTGAAAACTTGCAACCACTTACATTACCGTATTTAAGACTTCAAAAAACTAACTAATATTTACTTCATTAGTTTATTAATATTTCAAATGCCTCTCCCTTATACTTTCTGGTTGTAAATTTTGAATAATTGAATAAAAAGATGCACTACACATGAAGTGAAGGCAATGACAAAAAGAGAACACTTAACAAAAACATCAAATCACAGATAAAAAATACTGCAAATGAATTTGTATAAGTTAAAGAAACCGCAATTTAGAAACTGCAGTCTTAATTAATTCACAATACATAAATTAACAGTGTCTAATTTATCTAGATTTAACTAACTGCATTCAAATTTTATTTAGTCCAAAAAATAGAAACAAAAATGGACTATCCAACAATTCGTGCACGAAACTGAAAAGTGAACTTTTTTGCATTGTACCGAAAGTATATATTGTGGTATCTTATTTTAATCCTCTAGTCGAGCGGAGTCGAAAAATCATTGTTTCGTAGCCAAAAAATGTGCGCGACAATACAAAAACCCAAATGTAAATAATTTTTTAAAGTATTTTACGAGCGTTTTCGTTTGTCAACAATGGCAAGCACATTTTTGGACTACGAAACAATGATTTTTCGACTCAACTCAACTAGAGAATTAAAATAAGTTATCACACTATATACTTACAGTACAATGCATAACTCATTAACCAATGGGAGTTTCATGCACGAATTGTTAAATAGAGTTTAGAATAAGCAAATATGCTTCTTTTAATTAATTTCATACAATTTTTCACGGCTGCAGTTTCTAAATTAACATGGAAGAACGACATCGTTCAATTGGATGACATCAAAAAATGCACAATAAACAAGTTTCAATGCAAATGATGCGTAGCACTCGAAAAACAAGGGACAACAACCATTTTTTTAAAAAAAAAAAAAAAAAAAAAAAAAAATATTATATACAAATAAATATAATTTAAGGCTTTAAAAAAGT
>JH431198.1:156729-204360 GCA_000239455.1 Strigamia maritima
CAATTAATCAATCAAATCCAACACAAATCAATGCACAACTCACCGTGATAACTAAAAGAATCGCCAAAAATTGAACATGAAAAAAAGAAAAAAGAAAAAAAGTTATTATTAATTTATCAAATAAAAAATTCATTATCATAATTTATTAGACAATATAAACTGATAACATAAAAAAAACGATATAAAAAATGATAACATTCATTTTTTTTATGCTTACCGCCATTTTTTAATTTTTTATTTCAATTTTTCGAAATATTTCATTTATTTTCACCTGTTTTACAATACGGATATGCATTCCATGCTTCTTCGTGAATTTCCAATGCGCCTTTCGGTGCCAGTAATCGAATAAAGGCAGGAACTTTACTAAAATTAAAAAAAAAAAAAAGAAAAAATGTATGTATAAATTATTTTTGTTTGTATTTCATAGTAAAATTCTCTTTTTGTGATTTTTATTTTTTCAAATAGGTATCTTTCATGGCAGGCTTAAAGCAGTCATTTTTCAATGGTACTGATAGGTGATAAGGATAACTGTCACGAGGTGATGAGTGGGTGGTGAGTTTTTAGAAGGAGACATTTTTCATTTGATTTCATTTGTTGATAGTTGGAATATTTTTTTAAATTTTGATGATGTTGTAGGAGTTTGGGTGATATTCGACTAATTTTAGATACTTGTTTAGACTAATATCTGATTTAACTCAATTTTGATAGTATTTAGACATAACTTAAGTATTTTTAACCATTTGTAGACATAATTTAGGTATTTACAGCCATTTTTAGACATAATTTAGGTATTTACAGCCATTTTTAGACATAATTTAGGTATTTACAGCCATTTTTAGACATAATTTAGGTATTTACAGTCATTTTTAGACATAATTTAGGTATTTACAGCCATTTTTAGACATGAATTAAGTATTTTAAACTACTTTTAGACATAATTAAGGTATTCACAACCATTTTTAGACGAATTTTAAGTATTTGCAACCATTTTTAGACGAATTTTAAGTATTTGCAACCATTTTTAGACATATTTTATGCATTTGCAATCATTTTAAAAAATGTTTGATATTTCTAGTCTTTGGACAATTTTTAAGCAAATTTTGGAATTTTTTACCACTTATTTAGTGATATATCAACTAAATTTTGCTAGAATTTTTAAAACAATGCAATTTTTCTAATGTTTCGAGAGAATTTTACACATATTCCAATATTAGACGTATTTTGACACATTCATCAAATTTGAGCCCAGTACACATGATTTTAGTCAAATTTAGTGACATACAAGTCAAATTTTAACAAATCCAGCCACTTGTAGCCACATTCAAATCATTTTAGTAACAATTTTGTACCAAATCCAACGAAACCACTAAAAAAAAAAAAAAAAAAAAAAAAAAAAACAAAGCAACATCAAAAAAAAAAAAATTCCAAATAAAATCTCTATTTCCTTACATAATCCATACTTATTTGCCGGAAATTACCTGGCTAAATGGTATATCTTGTAGGTATATTGTCCTTTATTATATCTACCACCGAGCAGCGGCACATTGTCGAACGGTTCATTCCGCAGCACCTCGATCCCCTCGCCGCCGCCAGTTTCATTCTTCGACGCTTCAGCTACCGAAAATAACTGAGCAACTTGATACTAAAAAAAAAATAAAATAAATAAATAAAATAAAATTCGACATTAAACATCACATAATAAAAACTAAAAACTAAAAAAAAAAAAAAAAAAAAGAAAAAACTAAAAATTTCTCACCTCTTCCACTGTAATCGGCAGAATTACGCGGCTGGAATGGAACATTCATGGAATTAATACAAAATACACCACAATTAATGAGTTAATTAGTATTGGGGATGTTCGGGGTTGAGTTTAAGGTGATTAAAATGAGATTTAATCGATTTGATCGGCCCGAATCGTGTGAAACAAGTGACAAATTGACGAATTCGTGGTTGAACGTGGGTCTCCATTTTTAGTTATTTCTATTTTTGAATAATATTTGCTTTTTGGATTTGTGGATTCGTTCCGATCGGTCAAGTGTCGAGTTTCGTATTTTTGGTTTGTTTGAGGTTTTGCGGAGGTTTGAAAAGCATGTAAAACGATTTAACTTACAACTCCTTGATGATCATTGCGATCCAATCTACACATGAGGTGGGAGACGAAGAGATTGTATGACGTCATTGTTTGACGTCAGGAACGATAGTTCCGGTTTGGATTGGACCGGGCGGATCGATTGGAATTATAGTAAAACAAAGAAGTTTTTAAATATTT
The DNA here is from genome assembly GCA_000239455.1 of Strigamia maritima. Lineage (NCBI taxonomy): Eukaryota > Metazoa > Arthropoda > Chilopoda > Geophilomorpha > Linotaeniidae > Strigamia > Strigamia maritima. Next base: position 158,999 of record JH431198.1, read on the forward strand.
CAAAATGTTACGTTTTTAGGTATTAATTAAAGTGGTTTGTTTAATTGTTACGAAGCAGAATTCGCATTTATTTTTTTGTATTCTTTAATGTTTTGGAAATTTTGATTTTCATAAATTAACGAGAGAGGGCGCCATTGGATTTCAGTTTTGAAAATGTTACAGTAAGTATTTGCGTTACATAGTTTTTTATCTCAATATTTTCTAATTGTTTGATTGTTTTTTATTAAAATTTAGCTTTTCAAAACATGGATGACAAATGATTAATCAATAGGTGGTTTGAGCACGCCAATTGTATTTACGAAATGTCATTAAATATGAAATATTAAAATAATATTTCGTGTCAAAATTCTTAATTTTTTAATTCTCATGACGAGATTTCTAAAAACTCTCGTGGAATTAAAAAACGAGAATTTTGAAATTAAATCTGCGCAGTGAGATGCGTTACGTGCCACGAGGGGCAGCGTGGCGACCACTTCTTCGAGAAATGGTGATTACCAACGCCATTCTACATGCGAAGAAGCGATGTGCACGCTGCAACGCGTGCCAACGGACGATGTGTCCCGATGACGGCACCCTTGCCGAAGATCCGGCCCGACTCAGTATGATGGGTTCTTGCACCTGCAGGTGGAACCTACCGTCAAGGCCGTACAACACCGAGTGGACCAAGCAGCTGAGTGTCGGGAGGAAGACCGCGACGATACCGTGGCCGCCACGGGATCCATCACCCGCTCTAAATCCCAAGGTGCAAAAGGCATCCCTGAGAAGGCAGTCCAACGGGTGCTGCGTTCATCTTTTCAGCCCATGCCTCTTCGTCCCGACTTCAAGCACCCTGACACGGGAACGGAGGGAACGAGCCTGCCAACCTACTTGTAGGTATGTAGTAAATCCAACATGTGATGTCAGTCCAATTATGGCTGTGTTTATGTCAGAGATTGTCATAACACAGCTCTGAATTATTTTCTTTATAACAAAGGCCCCTGTGTTATAATAATTGCCGATTAAGCATTTAAGATATTGTCTGTAAATTTATTTTGACAATTATTGATCATTAACAGTTATTTTGGTATTATTAATTTAGTTAATGATCTTGGCCAGTTTACCAAATTGGTAGTTTTTGTTTTCATGTCAAAACTGTATTTTATGCACCAATTTGGTCCATTTGTTTGTCATTTCTCTTTTTAGAGAACTGCATGTCAAGTAATCTAGATGTATGACATCAGTTCTCTATTTTACAAAGCATTTTCATCACCTAGGTGATGAGTGGCTATTTTTAGAAATGACTTAATGCTTTTATTCAGCCCGAGACTACAATTTGTCCTGGGCCTTCTCCTTCCTGTCCAGGTTCAGCAAAGATGGCGCCTGTGAAGTGCTCCTGCCAATAAACAAGTTGTTTTACATGTTTGGACCGTTTGAGAGTGAGTTTTCTCGAAATTACATGCATTAATTCACTTGCGGCATATAAGCAGTGTGTCTGCGGCCGCCGAGAGCCTTTACGCGGCCGAAAAAGTACGCAGAGCCACGTCGCCAATTCCGAGACATAGTGCGCGAATCGAAGTTCACGTACGTCAGCCAGAAGCCGCTCGTCCCACATGCGGCTGGAATTCAGCAAGAATTCCCTACATCGTACCGCAGCAAAGCACCATTCGGTGCACACTTGGTTTTCACCTTATTGCGGTATTTTTGATGTCCAGTGCGTACCAGTTGAGTCGAAATTCTGAAATTACTGCCAGGTACCAACCAAGGTACAAGGAACACAGCCAGCCTATCGCCGGAGCGCTCAGAAGCATATTTAGGGCCGACTTTTGGGTCGACGGGAATCGCGGCAACTTTTGGCCGCAGCCGGGCCACCGGGTCCCGCCGAGCGATCTCGGATTTTCCATCCAAAATCTAAATTTCCAAAAATTGCAAAAATTTGATTTCCACCAATTTCTTGACCATTACGGAGCTCGTGGGTCCTGGCCAAATATATTCCACAACACTACTCACTGGCCGCCTTGTTAGAAGAACATCCCGAATGCGAGTTGTCTGTAGGAATCCGACGGGGAGTTATCATGTCACACACGGCATGGTATTTAGCGACGGCGTCCCTGGCAGTATAGAAGCGAATAAGGGCGTTTCACGAATACCCCGATATCATCGCGGCGGGAATCGAGGGCGCCGCCAAGTGCTCGAGGATCCAGGTAATCCTGACCAGGAGAACAGGGTCCGAACCCGGGAGGCGGCGCTGAGTCGTATGCAGCGTGCCACCAGCGAAGCAATATGAATCGAGGAGTTGGGAGCGCCGCAGAGAATGGATCAGCCGACACCGTGCCGAAGGAGTAGAAGAACGGGCTGTTGACGCTGCTAGCGGACCTGATGTGGTGAGACCAGCCGAGCTCGAGGCGGCGGCAGGACTGTCTGACGCGGCTCAGTCGGCCTGAACGCAGAACTGGGCACCCTGCATGAAGACCACGACGCCGAAGGGACCCTCGTATTCTTAATAGAGGAACCGGGTTCGGATTACTTGACTGTGTGACTTCACACAAAGACGCGGCAGGTATACAGCGATTGGCGACGGGACAGATGCCTTTCTTTCACTAGAGGTTGATTGATGTGGATCCACACCATTCGGCCTAAGGGGGACGTGTGACGGTCCTAATATTTGACCGTATTAAATAAGGAATAAAGACACCATTTTCAATAAAGAGGATAAGATTTTATCAATCGAATTTACACTTTGTACTTCGGTGGTTCTCGAAACCACCACTAGATGGCAGCAGTCCCCAGGCGCTAGTGTCTAGACTCCTCCGTTGCTGGGCAATGGAGCAGCCGATGCTCGTAATGCAGGAAAGCCCTGCAAACAAATAGAAAAGGATTGCAGAGTTCTCTGCCACCCTAAGTATAAAGGGTGTCCCAAAAGTCTGGACCCCCCCAAATAATTTCCAAAATACTTAAGATATCAGAAAACTGAAATAAAACTCATGCAGGAAATCATTTATTGCAAATCTGATGGCACTCTCAAATTTGACCTCTGACCTTGGAAAGGATAGAATTCAATTTGGAACTTTTGAACGGTAAGAGATAGAGCATTAATTCCAATTAGAAAGTGGTAGAGCATGGTCTAATTAGTCTAAAAACATAATTTACTAAAAATATTTTCCTATGAAATTTTTGAAAAAACCCACTAAAATAGTCTCTACAGCTGCATGATGAAATTAAATAAACACAGTAAATAAGCTTTACTAAAATTTCACCAAAGTTGTCAAAGTAATGGGCAAACATTAGTTTTTCTTTAAACTAAAAAAAGTAAATGAAAAGAAATAAAACAATTAAAGCATCTGCTTGATTAGCTTGTTGCTAATCAAGCAGATGCTCAATGTGTTTTCCGTGAGCACCTGTGCATAACTGTGCACGATATGCAATGGACTGTTTAACATTCATCATTGTTTGTAATGAAATGTTATGGCATGCTTCTCTGATCCTTCTTTGCAGGTCATCAGGTGTAGCAGGTTCTGTTGCTAATGCATTGTAATATTTATCTTTTATCTTTTATCCTTAATTTATTTCATGAAAAACGTATATTTTCCATTTTAAACTTTGCGCGATTTTGGCAAATTGCGCCCTCTGGTGGCAAACTATAAATTACTACGGTATTGAACCGTCACACGTGCGCAAAACACCTATTAACTCATTTATTTGCAATCAACGTTCAGGTGCAGCAAATCCGTAATTTATTTAACTTGCCAAATCCTTTAAGTATTGTTGTAACTAAGAGAACGGAATACTCAGACAGAAGAATCCTAGGGTAAGTTTTAAGTCATTAACTCATTTATTATTGTTAGATTTGGGGTTTTGGTTAGGGCTGGGGCTGGGGATTAAAGTTAGTAAGGGTTAGAATTAGGGTTAAGGTTAGGGTTAGAATTAAGATTAGGGTTCGAACTAAGGTTAGGGTTAGAACTAAGATTAGGGTTAGAATTAAGCCCAGTTCATTTCAGTATAATAGTCAATTAGCCAAGTTTACTTGGCTGATGACTAACGACATTTATTGATATAAGCTTAATTTTTTTATTTTCACACCTAAAACTTTTATTATTTAATTTGTTTACATAATGGTTAAAGGGTTTACGACATCAAAAATATTAAGACTAAATAATGTTTGCCATTTCTTAAAATGGCTTATCAGAACAACTTTAAGAAAATCATTTTGTATCCCAAACAACTCATTTGAGCTTGGTGAGAGACATTGCTGGCCGCTGCTGCTGGCAGAGCACTTTTCTGACGTCACAGCTACCGTTTTCCCCCAAAAATAATTTCAAAAATGATTTTTTTAATCGTTATAGGGAAAATTCGAATAGAACAGCATTTCGAATAATACGCCATAACGTATTATTCGAATAATACCCCTTGGCGCATTATTCGAAATGCTGTTTTATTCGAATTTTTGATTGAAAAAATCATTAACACTACCACAAAAATAACAAATAACACAAAAAAAACAAAAGAGAAATAAGAAATTAAAATTAAAAAATTAAAAATAACAAAAAAGGAAAATACAAGAAATAAATTTTTTTAAAAATTTAAACAAAATAAAAATTTTAAAAAAAAATTAAAAAAACAAAATTAAAAAAACAAAATTAAAAAAAAATTTTAAAAAACGAAGAAAATAATCTTGCTACTCATTTCCCTCACTATAACGCCATGGCGTTGTAATCAAATAGAACGCCATCCTGGCGCTTTATTCGGACATAACACCATAGCGTTAGGTTCAGGAGAAGACGGTAGTATTCTCCATGTTAAATAAATGGGGCATACAACTGGTAACAATCGCGCAAATTCTCGATTTTGTCTCGCTTTCATCTCACATTTTTTCATATTGTCGTCTGCTTGTTTTTACAACTTCAGCATTGGGTTTAAACCCGAAGATATTTTTAAAAAATCTCTGAAATATTATTGGGCGAAGCACAGCGGAGCCCTATAGATTCCACTTCCTTTGTTTCCCGTGTGTGTGTGTGTGACATGTCTATAGAATCAGCTAATTTAATGAGTAGAGCAAAACTAAAAATTGTAAAAGGTATCCCTTAATTAGGAGGTCAGGGATGACTACTTTTCAAAATTTATTTAATAATTTTAAAATTTAAAAACTAATAAAAACTACTTTGGCGATTATTTCTGAATTCCGCCGGTAGGTGGCATTTTTTAGCAAGTTTGAAAAATTGCAAATGGCGCCAGATTTGTGTTTTCTATCTCAAAACACCCAATTTTCAATTTAAGACAAATACTGAATTCAAAAACATGTTCTGCATGTCTAAAGATAGATAGTTGGATGCTAAACACTTCTAGGTGGTTTGTTTTTTGATTTGGATCAAAACCTTTTTTTTATTGTGTTTTCCCGCCGCGAACATGTGGCTTTAAGTACTTGATTCTGCCGATAGGTGTCGTTTTATCAAAATTTTCTGGAAAAAAAAAATTGTCCAAAAATTGCGTTAAGTAGACTCATTTTAACGAGAATTTTACGCTGATCTTCGTGATATTATTAGTTTTTTACAAAAAGAATGGGAAAATTAATTTTTTTGACGTTTTTCGATCCCGAACATGTCAACAATCGTTGATAGGTGGTGTTTTTTAAAAGTATACTGTCAAATAAATGTTAAATGATAAATTGGTTTGTATGAATTGAAATGTAACATTTATCTAGAAAACCAATAATAAAACTGTTTTCAAAAAGAATTTTCTAAAAATAATCAAGTAGAACATTTAAAATTAACATTTCATTATTCACAATCCACAATGATAGTAGGTTAGCTAAAGACACCATTTATAAAATTACATGAAAACATTGTCCACACAGACTTTATAAAATTGGTCATGGGATTTCATTGAACCATTTCAATGGTTTCTAATGAAGTCCCTACAGTGTGAAAAATTGCTAGTGTGCTTATATTGCTATTTTGTAAGTGGTACCAAATGGAACCGCTGATATTGGGTTGTGGAAAAGCATTTTATAAACTTACTATACACAATTAGTGACCGTCAAAACGAGGAAGAAAATGAACCAACAGAGAAGAGTTTTTTGCATTTTTCTAAGTTAATATTGTTGAGTAGCAAAAAAAATGAAATTTTTCTTACAGTTTGTGATTTACTTTGTATTGTAGCACAATGTATGCTACTTTTTTTATTAATATCTTGACAAATAGGTTTTGAAATGATTAATTAAGTTAACTGCATTTTGCTCATAAATAATTAGCTGCTTTTCAATACATATTTTGTTATTCAAGTTTTTAATGTGTTGTGACAAAAGCTGTTCATACAACAGAAACTCACATTTTCTCTGTTTTCTTCAGTTTTCGATAGATATTTCAATAAATTATTATATTTTCACGGGTTATGGGTGATCTGCGATTTGATTTAACGGGATTTCATGGGCTATTATGGCCTGGGGTTTGCGTTAACAAGATTTTACGGTTTTTAAGTTACGTAGTAACGGGTTCTTTACTAAACTCTATCCAGCAATTCGTGCACGTAACTGAAAAGTGAACTTTTTTGCATTGTATTGAAAGTATATATTGTGGTATCTTATTTTAATCCCCTAGTCGAGCTGAGTTGAAAAATCATTCTTTCGTAACCAAAAAAATGCGCAGTTATGTCGGTGGTTGGCAAAAGTTTGAAATTTCAATGGGATTTTTGACATTTTCCCATTTATTGTCCGATTTTCATGCGGATTTTTGCAATACTCATCGGAATTAGGTAATTTTCATCAAACTACTTGAATTTGCATAAAAGAAAATTATTTTTAATAAGTAATTTTTAAGTTTTGACCGAGTTTTGACCGAGTTTTGGTAAATAAATGCATATTTGTGAGATTTGAATGGGATTTTTGTCATTTTCACATTTTTTGTCTGATTTTAATGCGGATTTTTGCATTACTCATCGGAATTAGGTGCTTTCATCAAACTACCTGAAGTTACCTAAAAAAATTATTTTTAATAAGTAATTTTTAAGTTTTGACCGATTTTTCAAAACTTAAAAATTACTTAATAAAAATAAATTTATTTCATGCAAATTTGATATCGAATGTTATTTGTTTATTTTTTATTAATCATGACCGGTTAGAGTTGAAAAAATAGATGGAATTTAAAAAAAAAAATCCGGTTTCTCTAATTTTTTTGAAGACTGGTATTTATTTTTTTTTGACGCCTTCGTCATGTGAATAGCAGAGACGACGCTGTATTTGGGTGTTTGGCCTTTATTATAGTTGTCTAGGGGTTAGTGTCAGCCTCCACCTGCTATCCATATGCCTGTACCACTGGTATGTGCTAATCAAACCCGACTCACGGACCATGGCGGTTAAACCAAGGTCCATTCGGTTGATCTATTCTAACCATGCTGCAACCTAATCTATAGACTTGCAGCCACTGCGCTTGCTCATGGAGGCGGGGCCCAGAGAACTGGGAACCCGGACTTCATAGAGAATACCAGGGAGCTGTGAGAGCTCAACCACTGCATGTCTGCACTGGTTGCTGGCTCACTAACAACTGACTGTCCTTGGATTCTCTCTGTCTTAACCTGCCTTCCCTTACTTCCGGTTTGACCGGAAGTGGTCATGTCAGCCTAGTCCACTAGGGGGACATGACGCGGGCCGTTAACGTGCAATTGGGTAGTGACACGGTCACACAACTATCGTTAAGAAACTAAATAAAAGTATAAATTAGCAGGAAGAAGTCGGTTATGGAATCCAAAGAAGATTTCTCGGCCATCATGATTGAGTCGGGCGCGCCGCATCAAACCGAATACGTTGTTCTGTTTCGAAGAAGTGGCAGTTAGCGCTCACTCCTGATACAGGTAGCGATTGCTGCTTGGTCTGAGCGAACTCGATACAATCAAGTTTTGTCCATAGGACTGTGGTCGTGCGGTCTGTTTGCGCATTTAGAATTAGACAAAGTATGTCTAATTAGTGCCTTTGTGTTATTTACAAAGTGTATTTTATGTAAATGACATATATATAATTTTTATATATAGTTTATATATAAAGTTTTTATATATGTCATGTATTCTAATTATTTATTATTTGTAAATAAAGTGTATTTACTAAATATGTAAATATGCAGCAATTCAACTTTGTTAAATTGTTGCATATAACTGTAAAATAATTGTTATTTTAAGTAGAAATAACTGTAGAAATGATTTGACACTAATGGTTTAATTTGCAGAGTTTTATTATGTGAAAAACCCTGTAAAATTGTGTTAAATCATAAGTTGTAAACCTGTTATCAAAAATCTGATATTTGATGACATGTCAACTTCTCTGGTCATGTGATTGACATGTCATCACCTGTATATCACCTTTTATAGGTGACTCGGTTTTTACCTGTACCGGCCACAAGATGTCTGCCTCAATTGCTCTTGTGCAATAAAGATGTTTTTGGACTGGATTATTACTTTAAATGTGAGTTGCGTTTGTTTTTTGAAATAGTTTATGAACTGGCCTATAAGCACGGAAGTGTGCGGCCATACAACAACCAAAAGTGACCAAAAACAACCATGCTACAAGGCGAGTGCGTGACCGAAGCCTAACTAGGCGTATTGCGCGATTGGAGCAAAATCGGGGATCGAGCACGTTGGACGGAAATTGCGTATAAAACCGGCGGGACGCAGTGCATCGCGGATGGCATCGCGGATTGTTTCTTTCAGCTTGTCGTCTGATATTTGTGTGGCTGTTGGTGATTAGGTTGTGCGTTAGGTTTTGCTGTTTAGGTTATGCTTGGTGGTGTGGGTTTTTGCTTTTTGCAGTTGGCTGCAGTTGGCATTGGTTTGTGATATGTGTGTAACGGTCTTTGCTTCTGTTTTTGTTTTTGTGGGTGGGATGTGTGATAGTGCACATACGGGTTGAATTTATGTTTTTGTTTTTGGGACGTTTCTTGCTGTTAGTGTGGTGAATGGATGTTGTTGGTATGTGTCGCGTGTGGTTGGTGTTGGTGGGTGTGGGAATTTGAAAAACCTAGGTTTGAGTTGAGGGGAGTAATGGCGTGTTTGGCAAGCTGTGGTTAGCTTTTTGTACGGTCGCTGTGTGCGATTTGGGTCAGTGGTTGTGTTGTCGTGTTGGTTTTTTGTTTTTTTTTGTGTTTGTTTGATGTTTTGGTTGCGGCTGGTGTTTTTTTGGGTTTGAATTTGGATTTGGTGCGTTTCTGTTGTCGTTGTTCGTCTCAGTTGGCTTGGGCTTGCATTTTTCGGATGCCTGGTGTTGGTGTTTGCTTTCGGAAAAGGCCAAGTAAAGGGATGTGTGTGGGTTTCGGTGCACTCATAGAAAAAAAGTCACCATTTTACTCCATTTCTGGAGTTAAGCATTGTCCTGTGACCGACTCTATAATCAGAGTAATGATACTCCAAAATGAGAGTTTTGTGTTTGAAAAACTACATTTTCAAAATGTAGTTTTTCAAACACAAAACATCACTAAGAAACATTACTTTGAAATGGAATATTAAAACTCTGAAATATAATATCAAAACTCTGAATTTGAAGTATTATTACTCTTTTAAATCTGAGGGTTGGCCACGGGACAAAATGGAGTAAAATGGAAACATTTTTTCTATGAGTGTGGGATCTGTTTTTACTTGGCCGTTGCATTGTTGATCTGCCCGCTTTGACGGCCGGTTTACTTGGCAACTTCGGCAGTTGTGCTGCTTTCGTGATGATCCGTTCGCTTTTTGTATATTGTGACATTTTATCAACTAATTACTATTACTATTAATAAACATTATTTTATTTTATTTGGATCGTATAGTGGAATTTTATTCTTAATTGCTTAAGACTATCGCTTCTCCGTGTGCGCGATGGATTCGAACAATGAACAAAAGACAATTGTAATTTGGATGAAGATACTTTTATTAAAATAAACTAAATCTAACATAGAAATTGGCAAATACACAATCAATCAATTCAATTCCTCTTACTCTACAGCTCGGCATTTAAATCCAATTCAAATGGAGCGCGCAAATATATCGGATGTAGTTGGGGGCTTAAATCGGCTTCTATCACCCGCACCGCGTGTTCTGTCGGCTGACACAGGATGGCCGTCAACAATAGCGATAACACTAAGGGCGGACTCATGGATGGATCAGAAATGGCAAGGATTGTCGGCAAGTTCGCGCTTTTATAACATTTTGACCGGAAGTGGTCGTATGCTGGACGTTACGGTCCAATGGTGACGTTTTAGTGGCGCTGCCTAGCGTGAATGTGGCGAATCTATGCCAAAATATTATTAAAATAAAAAATGAAATATGTTTTACAGTTTTGTCATTACAGTTTGTCTTTCAATTCGATTCCTTTGTGGATAAATTTTATACTGTGTCAAGCAACATATGTAACCCATTAAAGTTTTTTTGAATCCATCATTTGGATATTTACTCAACAGTTCTAATGTTTTAATCAAAAGTGATTGAATTTTTTCGTGACGCTTTGTGGTTGCGGTTGACGAATGATACGGCAATTTAAAGGTCCTTTGAATAAACATTTACTACAATTAATTTACAATTATTGGGATGTACATCATGTATATCTGTCTGTGTATATCTGTCTGTGTTGATCATTTCATAATTTTTTATTTATTTATTTATTTATTTGTTTATTTCTAAAAATAACTTATATATATTTTTTCCATAATCATAATAAATAATTCACACAAAAATAGTTGCCAGCATCAATAACAATCTCATTTTGACGAATATCACTCGACGATGATATCAGCTTTTTACTCGTTCGAAGCCGTTTTATTCGTTTTGATGTGTCCATTTGTAATGATTGGTTTCCTGTTTAATTTGTGTAATTTTGCCTCTCTTTCGCTAATGAATTACACGTTTTACATGTGTAATTCACTTTAGTTCTCTGATTTAAAAAAAAAATTAATAATAAATAAAGCATTTTATCAGTTTCTAATATTGTGTACCTTTCTCTTGGTGCACACGAGCGGTCTGCAGTTTCCGTTTGTTACATGTGACGTCGTGTGCAAATGGCGCCCGAATTGTGTTTATTGAAAAGCAGGCAAGTTTTTTTGTTCAAACGGCTTTAATTTAATTAATTAATACACAATACAAAATGTAATTATTAAATAACAAAAAATATCACACTGCCGCATTATGAGACTTTTCGTTATATTGTTATGAGTTGCTCTGTACAACAGCTGACACTAATGACATCTCGTGCTGACACCAATGACATCTCTTGCTGACACCAATGACATCTCTTGCTGACACCAATGACATCTCTTGCTGACACCAATGACATCTTTTGCTGACACCAATGACATCTCTTGCTGACACTAGTAATTAATGCAACAAACCCTTTTAACAGCAACACTGTTTTTAACAAACAAGGGACAAATTTTATATTGTCTCACAATGATTCCATTGTAGCAACACGAGATATTAAATTCATTTCCTAAGTAACCAAAAAGAAATGAAGAAAACAAAATGGTAGCCGACACCCTACACATCCATCAGCCCGTGGCACTTCCCGGTTCCCAAATCTGTTCAGTAGTTGCCGAGATCTCGCAAACCACAGCCTAACCCTAGCTCATGTGAGTATAGTAGTCAATTAGCCAAGTTTACTTGGCTGATGACTAACGCCATCTATTGATAAACTTGTAAAAATATTTTATCCTTAACCCTCAGACGCCTAACATTTTGGGTCAACGCAAAGACCTATTAGTGGTGTCAATTGACATGTTTTATGTACTCCGAGTTGAAGCGCTTTAGTGCCGTTACCATGGTTACCATAGTTTTACCAACTGACGCTAGGTGTCACCGATTGTAAAAGTCAAGACACTCGGTCAAAATGTGATCTTTTGAACAGCAAGCAAGGTGTTTAATTATTTATTTATAATAATTGTGTATATTAACTTCATTTTAATTTCGATTAGTGCAATTAATTGCAATTGATATGAAATGTGAACTGAACATGTGCCGACTGCTTTGTTTATTCTCTACTTTGCATATAGGTGGCGTTGTATTTTAAAAGCGCTCTCACTAAAGAGAAAAAATGCAGTGAAAACAGCAAACGTTTTAAGCTGAGATTTTAAGGGGCTCAAATTTTCTCTTTACAATAACTTTTTTTTATAAGTCTGAAAATTACCCAATAAATTGAGTGTATGTAAAACCACTTTTTGAACAGCTCCAGACAATTTCAGAATTTGTGAAAAATTTTTTGAAAAAAATTTGTATTCAGAACTATTGCCTGTGTCAATTGTCCCATAGGATAGGCTTCTGTGGGTTAAATAAAAGACTTTATTTCATAAAAAACGTATATTTGCCATTTTAAACTTGGCGCGATTTTGGCAAATTGCGCCCTCTGGTGGTAAATTACTACGGTATTGAACCGTCACACGCGCGCAAACCACTTATTAACTCATTTATTTGCAATCAACGTTCAGGTGCAGCAAATCCGTAATTAATTTAACTTGCCAAATCCTTTAAGTAATGTTGTAACTAAGAGAACGGAATACTCAGACAAAAGAATCCTAGGGTAAGTTTTAAGTCATTAACTCATTTATTAAGGTTAGATTTGGGGTTTTGGTTAGGGCTGGGGCTGGGGCTGGGGATTAGGGTTAGTAAGTGTTAGAATTAGGGTTAAGGTTCGGGTTAGAATTAAGTTTAGGGTTAGAATTAAGGTTAGAGTTAGAATTAAGGTTAGGGTTGGAACTAAGGTTAACTTTTATTATTTAATTTTTTTACATAATGGTTAAAGGGTTTACGACATCAAACATATTATGACTAAATAATGTTTGCCATTTCTTAAAATGGCTTATCAGAACAACTTTAAGAAAATCATTTTGTATCCCAAACAACTCATATGAGCTTGGTGAGAGACATTGTTGGCCGCTGCTGCTGGCAGAGCGCTTTTCTGACTTCACAGCTAGTATTCTCCATGTTAAATGAATGGGGCATACAACTGGTAACAATCGCGCAAATTCTCGATTTTGTCTCGCTTTCATCTCACATTTTTTCATATTGTCGTCCGCTCGTTTTCACAACTTCAGGATTGGGTTTAAACCAAAGATATTTTTCAAAAAATCTCTGAAATATTATTTAAGGGTTTTAAAGATGCTCGATCCCATGGACCAATAAAACCAGAAGTACATAAACTCTCCCTGAAGTAAGCCACTCAATGCTTTTTCAGGCAACAGCATTGTGACCTCTAAAGGGGGATCATATTGTGCTGCCACTGGTGTCAGAATATTGAACATTTGGAATTTGCTCACACTATTTGTAAAAATGGGAAGAACAGGAAAACTTAAATCCCATAATTAGGCTCAATTTTAAAAATTAAAAGTTGATTTCTCACTAATTCAAGTTTTCTGAATTTGATTTTTGTAACAAATTTGAGGAAAAAATGAAGTTTAAAGAGTTTTTTATTTCTGTTTTATTTTCTTTTCACTTGTGGATTAAAAGGGGAGAACTGGATTAAAAGGGGTTGAACCAAGGATTAAAAGAGGTGGGTTTAAACAGGTGCATCTTTTGTTCATCACAAAATAAAATATTTTTCTCAATTTCAAAATTTTATTTCAAATACATAAAGAAAAATGATATTTTGTGTTTTAAAAATCATATTTCTTGATTTTTATGACATCAAGAAATGTGATTTTTAGAACACAAAATATTATTTTCTATCAATTTTTCCCCAAAAAATATTTTTTTCTTCTTATTCTTTTTCGTAAAATCTTTTAATGTTTTTTTTTTTTTTATTATTTTTTTAATAGAAAAATGTAAAATTTGTATTCTAAAAATTATTTTTCTTGATTTTCTAAAATTAATCAATTTTTTCCAGGAATAAAATTTCTTTTAAACTTTTCATGATGTGTTTATGACAGGCTGGTTTAATTGAACTTAAAATTCTGGTTTGTGCAACTCACAGAATTTGCAAATACAAAATAAAATTATTGTTATTCACTAATCCTTCACTCCCCCACTTGGGGGAAAAGGGGAGAAAATTGGGAATACTGAGCATGTGCAGAGTGCAAACTTCCTGTTAATTTTGCCCAGAAGAGACCACTACGGGTAAAAATTCCAAAGTTTCAAAAACGGCCACCAGATTTAAAGGGAGCAGTTTAGAGGTCACAATGCTGTTGCCTGAAAAAGCATTAGGTGCATTCAATTCCAAAGTCATAAACGGTTGTGACGATCCGATATTCGGGGAAATTACCAAGTGATAATAACCTTGAGATACCGACTAAATCACTACCAACCACGCGAGATATGGAAGTGATCACCTAGTGTGTGAAAATTGTACGGAAACTCAGGGGGAAAATATACACATAACTTATCAAAACGTGACAATAGGAATTTATTAACAGAGCACTGACTAACAAGTTACTTATACAAATCTAAAGCTAGGAATAGTATACTATCGAACAGAATATAATAATATAATATACGAGGGTAAATCTGGTGGATGCCTAGGTCTGGAACTCTATCTGTCATTCCTGGTTGGTCTGAAGTGGTTCTAACAGGATTAGGATGGAAGATCGATCCGACTGACGGTTGACTTTTAACTGTATTCGTCACAAGGTTTGGGCTGACATTGCCGAGTGACAATATGTCCCAGACAGATGATGATCGATACTCTGGCCATCTGACCAGAGTGTCGCTAATAAGACAATACGATAACATAGATACCGTAAACAAGAGTTGAGTGGGGTGTCGCGTGGGTCAAGTAACCCACTTGGCCTTCATCCGTATAGTCCGGCGCTCCGCATCGCGACTAACACGTTAATAGATAATTATCCAACCCAAAGTAGAGTGGTCACGATAACTGGCACGTCCAGATCAATAATCACCACTCTCCGATGTGTCACAACATCATGTCATCATCACTTTTGTATATTCGCGGTACATAGGCCTTCATAACATAAATGCTATGGCTCACTACGGTCTTTACGGTTGTTGCACCTGCCGGTTCGAGAGTCTTAAAAGCGTTCTGAAACCACGTCAACTAGGTAAATCTGAACATAATATCAATATATCTTTAAGGGTAATCTGGAACCATATAGAGCTCTGCGAGCCCTTTTATAGTGGTCGCTCACTTGGTGGTCAGCCTGTGTCCAATTGAACATCAGTATGACCATTGGAGGCGGGCACTATAAGCTTAACTATGACATGCAGGGACTTGGGCCAATCAGTACAACTTCCTGCCAGAGTCCAAGTGAACTCTGCTGGACCAGGGTCAAGGGTCATCTACACAAACTAGGAAATAGGTCGCAGGTGCAACCAATTACCCAGCTACGCATGAAAAGAGTAAGTGTTGTAAGGAATTTTTTACAACACTTTCCCTAAATAATAATCACTTTTACAAGTGATTTCCATCCAATGTATAAATAATAATGTGAAATATTATTATTTATCATAATTCAATAAATATACACTCTCTTATGAATTATTTACTTGTCAAACTGTTCTTAGTTACTTATTAAACCCAAAAGTGAGAATAATCGATAGCTGTAGTTCGAATTTGGCGCGGACAAACAGTCAGCGCCATCTAATGTTCGAATAATAAGTAGTTTCCGATTTTGGACCGTCACACGGTTTATCCTGATTCTCTTGATTCTCGCTAGGCGGAAATGACGTTTTTACGTCATTTTCCAATAAACCGCTTCTCCATAAACCATGTTGAAGATGGTTTATGCTGCTGAAATCTTGATTTTGGCGGCATTCTTGGCAGCCATTTTGGATTCAAGATAGACTGAGGTAAGGATCGATTGATATTATTAGATTTAACTGCTTTTTTATATATTTTTCACAACAATTTTGGTATACTTTAATGTATACCACTATTTTATAGTAGATTACAACTGAAAAGAGAAAACGCACAGCAATCCGGGCATGGGCACGCAAGGACTAGTTCTGATCAAGGAACTTGATCCCAGAATATTTAAGTTTGCAACTGCGCATGCGCAACTGAATCTTAAAAACCACGTTCAATACTTAAAACAGATTAAACTGATTCTCTATAATCAGATTTAATTCTGCTTTTACAATCAGTTTGGAATTGAATGCACCTAGTGAGTGGCTTACTTCAGGGAGAGTTTATGTACTTCTGATAAAACTATTGATTTCTTCATTTCCTGATGCAAATAGGAGAATGACTTAATTTACGAATTACGACATCATATATTACGACAGAAATATTTTATTTTTTATTCACATAATTAAATGGTTCTTTACGGTGTACAAAGGGGAATATTATATCGCCCAAATTTTTGGCACTTCAAATCCAGGCAGCACGGGAAATTTGGCATGCACAGGCTGTGTGCCGGGCGACATGCACCACTATCATTGGCAATAAATAAAAATAAATAAATTAATAAATTAAATTATAAATCACTTTCTTAAAAGGAAAATTAATATATCAACAGTTCTAAACCATTAAGCTAGGTTCACACTTGGTTCACACTGGCAGTAACAGTAGAGAAGTAGCAGCAGCATGGTGCATTGTGGGACGAACGTAGACCAAAAGTAGCAGCAGAGAGAAGTAAAGTAAAGAAAAATAGTGAGCAAGCACAAAATCAAGTAAAGCTAGCTTCACATTTGTGTTCACACTGACAGTGACAGTATAGAAGTAGCAGCAGCTGATGCATTATGGGACAAAAGTAAACCAAATGTAGCAGCAGAGAGAAGTAAAGTAAAGTAAAGTAGTGATCAAACACAATATCAAGTAAGAAAGTAGCAGTAGAGCTTTTCTACTGACAACCAATCTTGTCACATGACAACCATTTTTTGCAAATGGACACCAACATGGAGGAGCAGCTCATTATTTCCATTATTATACAACACTATTCTGCCTAATTATAAAAACACCAGAACAAAGGACAATATTTGGACGCATATAGCAAAAGATTTAAAAATATCTAGTGAGTAATAATAATTAAATTAGTGAAATTAGTGAGCACATGAGCATGGTGCATGTTTACATGTTTGTGCAAATAATTTTATCTAAATGCAAACCAAATAAAATTTATATTAATAATTCATTTAAAATATTTTTAAATTTTTACAATTTTACTTCATTCAATCTGATGATTCAATTATTTAATCTATTTATATTACAGCTGCTGAACTCCAACAGAAATGGAAAATCTTGAGGGATAATTTTTCCCAACAATTGTCTCTAGTTCATCCGCCATTTTTGTTGTTTACATTTTTGTTATATTGATAATGTATTAAGTCCTCTCATTGGCTCTTTGGTCTTCCTGTTGATGGCTGTGATTGGCTATTTCTTTACTTTATCTACTGCTACTTTGTGTGTGAACAGGTTGAATGTGTTTACTTTACTTTTGGCCTACTTTCGTCTCACAATGCACCACGCTGCTGTTACTTCTCTACTGTCACTGCCACACTCATAGAAAAAAAGGGGGCATTTTACTCCAATTTTGGTGTTTGGAAGCATATTAGTACTTAAAGAAGTAAATGAAACAAAACTACTACAAGAGAAAGAAAAAAATTACTTCAACAAGTGGCTACTTAACACCATCAGGTAGTTTGATGTTGCTTCACTTCAAATCAGAGTGTAACTATTCCATGTTTGAGTATTCCTACTCCATCAACTAAGAGAGTAAATAAGTTGGAGTGTACCCATTCTCCATAGGTGTATTCTTTCTCCATCAAATCAGAGAGTAGACAAGTAGGAGTATAACCATTCCAAGTACGAGTATACCTACTCCATAAAATAAAAGAGAGACAAAATGGATATAACTATTCCCTGTATGAGTATTCATAAGTGGGAATATACTATTTTTATCCTTGATTGGCATCACTTACCACTTGATATCAAGTGGTTACTGAGGTGCAGAAGTGGTGAATATATAACATTTGGTCTCAGATTCTGTTGGAGTTTCAGGTGGCTTAATGGTAAAGCACCCAACCAACAATTGGGGGATCTGGGTTCGAGTCCTGGCCCGGTCTCCAATGGAGTCTGTGCTGTTTGTTTTTCACCAAGTATGGATGTTATGAGAACATTGTAGCCATTGATTTTCCAATCTTATTTCAATGTGATCTCGTGTTGTATTCTTAATAATAAGTACGTTTACAAAGGGTATAACTATTCTTTTTTCAGCTTCTGTTACACCTTATATATGTAATTTTATTCTTTATTCTGACGGAGTAATTGTATTTCTTTCGCCATTGGTTTATTATTACTCCCTAGACGTGTACTCAAATCACTAGATTGACAAGAGTAAAAATAGTATTTTGGATTTATACTCCAAATGGGTGTATCAATATAATACTCCTTTAAAGAGACAAAATGCACTATTTCTATTGAAAGTATTATTACTTCAAAAATGGAGTCAGCCGTGGGACAAGCGTCATACTCCACAATTGGAGTAAAATGCCCCCTTTTTTTCTATGAGTGCAGTGTGAACACAAGTGTGAACCTAGCTTTAGTGGTACGCCAACCAAAAAATACATTACCTTATTGTTCTTATATTGCTATTTTGTAAGTGGTACCAAATGGAACCGCTGATATTGGGTTGTGGAAAAGCATTTTATAAACTTACTATACACAATTAGTGACCGTCAAAACGAGGAAGAAAATGAACCAACAGAGAAGAGTTTTTTGCATTTTTCTAAGTTAATATTGTTGAGTAGCAAAAAAAATGAAATTTTTCTTACAGTTTGTGATTTACTTTGTATTGTAGCACAATGTATGCTACTTTTTTATTAATATCTTGACAAATAGGTTTTGAAATGATTAATTAAGTTAATTGCATTTTGCTCATAAATAATTAGCTGCTTTTCAATACATATTTTGTTATTCAAGTTTTTAATGTGTTGTGACAAAAGCTGTTCATACAACAGAAACTCACATTTTCTCTGTTTTCTTCAGTTTTCGATAGATATTTCAATAAATTATTATATTTTCACGGGTTATGGGTGATCTGCGATTTGATTTAACGGGATTTCATGGGCTATTATGGCCTGGGGTTTGCGTTAACAAGATTTTACGGTTTTTTAAGTTACGTAGTAACGGGTTCTTTACTAAACTCTATCTAGCAATTCGTGCACGTAACTGAAAAGTGAACTTTTTTTGCATTGTATTGAAAGTATATATTGTGGCATCTTATTTTAATCCCCTAGTCGAGCTGAGTCGAAAAATCATTGTTTTGTAACCAAAAAAATGTGCGCAACAATACAAAAACCCAAATGTAAATATTTTATAAATATTTTACGAGCGTTTTCGTTTGTTAACAATGGCACACACATTTTTGGACTATAAAACAATGATTTTTCGACTCAACTCAACTAGAGGATGAAAATGAGATATCACCACAGATTATAATCTGTGATATCACAATATATACTTTCGGTACAATGCATAGGTCATTAACCAATGGGAGTTTCATGCACGAATTGTTAAATAGAGTTTAGTAAGATTAAAACCACAAGTAAATTAATTGCTGTCAATGTTATTTTATTTTATGTTAATTCAGCAAAACGAATTATTTTTCTTTCTTATACTACAAGAAAATATTTAGTCCTCCTATTCTCAATTGAGATTTTTGAGATTTTTCATGACTAAAATCCTAATCTAACCGATCAGTGCTACTACCTAGCGACGTCTTTTAAGCCTAGAATCGAATTGTAACTATCATTTGCAACAAGAAAAATTACTGAAATATGTGTTATGATGCACAAAAACTGAAGAATTGAGGATAGGATCATTTCGACAATGACTTCGAACTAAAACTTTATTTACATAAATTATACAAAATCTTGTATAAAAATAATTTAAAACTTCATTTTGGTTGTAAAATTAAATTATGATGTATAAACCATATTCCTAAATAGTATAATCATAGAAATCTCTCGTGTATCGGGGTATTCGACCTTGAGCGATTTTTTACGCCTAAAATCATCTTTAATAAATCGATGATTTTAGTGTTTTAACAGGGTCACTACAAAACAAGGGGTATACCCCAAATTGGGGTATCCAAAATTAATGTAAATTTTAAAAAAAATGATTAAAAGGAATATAGAAAAAAACTTAATTGCTTTCTTGATAAAAATTAAGTTTTAAAAGGATTTTGGTGCATAGAAATATACAATTTTTCATTATGAAATTATTTGTATCACCTTTTCCAACTACCTTTTCTGCAACTTGAAAGCCAGACACAAGTGATCAATAATTGTCGGTATGAAAACTTGCTTTTCAATTAATTAAATTAAATGTCATAAAAATACATTATAAAAATTAATATACAGAATATACAAAATCTAAAAATGAAATTATGAAACAAAAATTAGAATAATTAAATTTAAAAAATAAATAACAGAATAAGAGTTTAAAAATTATTTTTTTTATTTTTATTTTTAAATAACTTTAAGAAAAATATCCTGTTATTTTTGTAAAAAAAAATTGATGTGATTTTTAATTTTCCATTTTATTTGTTTTTATTTGGTTCAAAACATGGAGCCTCACTAGTGCTAGGTTCACTTTTCCCATGTCCTAGCCTAACGCCTGCGGCGGGCTGACCTCACCTTACGAGGTAAAATGGACTGGAAATTGATATTGGAGCACTCCATGAATCACATGGATCTCGCATGTTTTGTACCAAGCCTAATAAATGTAGATATTTCTCATTTTTTAATGTTTTTAAAATGTGTTTCCTGTTTTTTAATTTTTTGAAAATTTGTTTACTCATTTCTGAATTTTGGGGTACCTCGCATTGGGTACCCAATTTGGGATATACCCCTTGTTTTGTAGTGACCCCATTTTAAACTCGATCTCTGGTTGCAATAAGTATGCCAAATCCATTTCTAACGAAAAAATTATTGTTTGCTATCTTTTTGGTTGCTGGATATCGTCATGTAACACTATTCTTACAATCTTACTTGTGTACTTGATACGATTTTATATTTTCATTAGAATTCCACTGCTGCGCATTCACAACTGTCGCGCTGGACATCATCGATGAGTAAAACTATCATATGATTCCTACCTGTATACTTGTGATTTGATGCTTTCATTAGGCTGTCCATTCACAACTGCTACAAACACGTTGCTCCGTGCTGTCCGAGGTGTTGCCGTATTTGTTTATTAAATGAAGAAACACAAAAAAACGTCGTTTTTATTTAAAATACACGAAGATACTAATGAAATGTTATTTGAAATGTGAAGCATCTTGATTCGTATTCCACATCTGTTAGCCATCAGCGGATGCACCGAGAAGCACGATTCCATACCTGAAATAATCAAAATTAATAAATCTTCTTTATCAAATCGACTTTTTACGCATGTTTACTCGGTTTATTTTTTCTTCTTGGCCAAACCGATTTGTTCAATGCCAATTTTTTTCTCTTCATTTTTTTCGTTTTTTTCAGTTGTGTTCCGGGTTCGGAAGCGGGAATCCACATTTATTTTGTCGTTATATTCGCCTCATCTCAACCTCAGTTACCAAACGGTTTTCTTCGGCTATACGTTCACACTTCACGAACACTTCTGTATTCTCACCTCGAATTCACACCGCGTGTCAACCTCCGTGTTCCCACTTCGTGTCCACTCATTCACATTCATACAACAATGACAAACACATAATTTGACATTCACATTACATAGTGGTCACCATCCACACGGAGCTACACCTTTAGGAGGTTACATCGCGCAACTGGTTTTACCCAGCCCTGGATGGCCAACATTCGGCGATCGCTCCCACTACTCGGTGCCTCCACCACGTAAAACATTCACATTCACGCCGCTAGTGGGCACCATCCACACGGAGCTACACCTTTAGGAGGTTACATCGCGCAACTGGTTTTACCCAGCCCTGGATGGCCAACATTCAGCGATCGCTCCCACTACTCGGTGACCCACTGGCGCATCATTCATTCACATTCACTCTCTCTCATTTACCCATGCACTCGATAGTGACACGCAGGCACTAGGCATGACTAATCTCGCAGTCCGCAGGTCGTAGAATAGCCGTTCACCACCCGGTGCTTCACCTTAATCATCCGATACGGTGAATCCACGCAACCACTCGGTGCTCTCCGATCGCTGCGCTGTATCGAGGCCGGCTTCTAGTCGGTGAAACTACCATCAATTTACTCGCATAACCCACTCACCACTCGGTGTTCGCACTTTGCGTTAACGCGAAAGAGGTAATTGAGGTGGAAGTGTGAACCTAGCTCTATTTTCTCGCTGACAGGTTGGAAAAAATAAATTCGTGCTGAAAATGGACAAAAATTTAAATTATTTTAGTTCAGATAATACTATAATTGTTTTCAATTGTTGCTTATTCATGCATTTTGCAAAAATAAATTGGTAGTTAATGGATTTGCAGTAATAATTAATTTTTAATGCATTTTTTCCTTTAAAATCGTTTAAAATATGAATTTTTTCCTTCGGAAGATAAATTTTTCCCGTCAAAATATGAATTTTTAATGCATTTTTACCTTTAAAATATAATTTTAATGCATTCTCTATCAGCTTAGCGTAATTTAAAATGCTATTATTTTTTTTTTTTTGTCAATTTGGGAATTTTTCAATCTATTTTTCTAGTATTTCTCTATTAATTTTTCCCGCATTTTCCATAAATTTTTTTTGTTTATTTTGTTTTCTAATATGGTGGCGCCATCTATCGTTCTACACGCAACAATAGATGGCGCCACTATTGCAAAACATGCCCGAAAACATTCCGTAAATAAATCGGATTTTTAATGCTTTTTTTTCTATCACGAAATCGCATTACTCAAAAAGAAATTCGTTTTTTTTTTTTTTATTGAAAAATGTGTTTTTATTCCTGTATACTCGAGCCACTTATTTTCTGAAGTTGAACAGCAGCAGCTCACCTTTTATCATAACGTTGGTCTTAGTAAAACGTGAGATGCCAAATTTTTCTTCATGTTGTCTCTGATTCCACGCTCAATCGCCACCATTTCTGCCCCGAATCCTATCACAACGCCCTAAAAACAAAACTTCAATTTTTTAAAATCATCAATTTTTGTTTTGTTTATCTTTAACGGGATGGGACAACGATAAATAGGATAACGGATCACAAAAGACGCTATTTTTATAAAAAAAAAAAAAATTACGCAACAAATAATAGTAAGTAAGATTTGTTTTTGATTTCTAAACGAAAATGCATTTTGTTCATTTTTATTAAAGAAAATTTCTTTAGTTTTTGAATAGGCTCGGGCTAGGTTAACGCGAGACAACCACACCTTGACAAATGACAACCACCGTTCTCGGTGCTCACACTTTCGTCCGATTACGAGTAAATTGGTCTCATCGGGCCACGATCACTAAAATATAACAAAAAATAAGGATAAATACATTTTTTTTTTGTTTTCAGGGAAAATAAATTGAATTTTATTACTCACGGGTTTCAAGAAAACCCGAAATGAAACCGTCTCTCGATGGTTTTCTCGTTTCCGCCGAAAATTCGAAAATTACCTATAAATAAAGTAATAAAATTAAAATACATAAAACATCAATTTATATCGCAACGGCTAAAAACGAAATGATGTTTCTATCCATTTTTTTTTTTTTTTTTTATGAACTATATATAAATTTCTTTTTTAAAACTGGATAATTTATGACGTCACGGTCGGTAGATTTCACTTCCTCCCGACATTATTTGACTAACTTTCAGTTTTTTTTAAACGATTTTTAGACCAATTCAAAGCTATAACGAGTCTTGATAATAATTTAACTGTTGTTTATGCTTTGGGTCAACTTTTTATGCGTTAAAATGCGAAATTTTTCAAAATTTATCAAAATTTCCCATCAAAATAGTAATTAAAATACTTCAAAATACAAATACTGTTTGTAAGTAATAAAATATTCAAGTTTCAGAAAGATTTTTTACGTTTAAAAAGGAAATAATCGGGAAGCCGCAGCGCGGGCTCATACATCGTCGAGTGATCCACGGGCTCTGTCGTCTGCTTGGTTGCGCTTGAGAATAAGCGCCACTTTCGCCTTGCGGTAAAAATCCGAACTTAACATGAGGTAGTACTTTCGGAAGAAAAAATTACTAAAATCATCGCAAATCACAAATAATTGTGTCTTTAAAATTTGCTGTAATAATTTAGTGAACAATAAAATTAAATTTGATAAAAAAAAAGAAATTGAGAAATAAATCAAATAAATCAAATAAAAACATAAAACTAAATAAAAATTACTAAAACGTTCAAAATGAATTTTCTAAACATCTAAAATCAAATGAACTGATTGAATTAATATGACCGGAAAAATACTCACACGGCGCTTTAATTAATAAATATCTTTTTTGTTTTTTTACGTAAAATACAAACAATCGGTGAAAAATGGTAATTTTTACTTTATTGACGTTATTCGGTGAGCAATGATCACTAATGTCATCTGTGATGAGAAATTCGAAAAAAGCAGCTACGGAAATACGACCGGAAGTCAAAACGAAATATTCCGTTGAATTATGGGAAGAAGGTTGATGCGAAGACGATGGTTATGTAAGAACAATTTAATCCTCTTTCATCCTTAAAAATACTACGAAAATGGATTTTGTGCATTGTTATAAACGTATCTGGCATCGTATATTTTCTAAATTCATAGCCATAATTTTGTTTTCTCTAGTATTATTTTGTTTTTTTGGACATCGTGGTAAAAGTTGTCATCAACCGCACGGCGCCATTTTTGTATCGACAAATTATTTTTGTTTTAACACCGGAATATCAGCGTCACTCACTAAATTAACTCATTAAATCTTTATGGAGACTGCGTTACCTTCTCGATTTACAATTTTGCGATTTATCAAATTTTACATCAAGTGGTTTGTTGTTACTAAATTTAATTTATTTATTTATTTATTTATTTATTTATTTATTTATTTTTTTTTTTTAAACAGCATTCACATCGCAACAAATTCTTCGCGCCAGCCCCATTTAATTTAATGTTAGTGATCGGAAATTAAGTCCGTCAAATGTAAGAAATCGAAGGATAGCCCTCGGTCACATATCAGATATCGAACTGGCTTAGCCCAGGAGGATTCATGCCTTGTTTCCCTTTCTCGATCAGGGGTCAATCGGTCGTTATCGTCCATGATGTGGGGGTGTGTTCCAGTTGAAGTTACCTTGCCGATCGCTCTTCAGTTCGTTCTCATCTCCAGGGAGCCGCAGTTTAGAGCCAGGCGGCTTTTGTATGGGGTCTGATTCCAGTTGAAGCCGGGGTACCCGATATCGCTCTTCAGTTCGCTCAGATTCCGGGGAGCCGGTATTGTGCAGTTTTGTGCGGTTGCGGGACGTCCAGGGGGAGATGGGACATCGTGGATGAATCGAGTTTCTACTCGAACTCGGATTTTGATGGGTAATTTGATCGGATTTAAGTGTTTAAATTGTGTTTTGTTTTAAATAGGGAGTTTCGCCATTCTCGCGGAGGATTTGTTGCAATGGTAAGTTACATTTTGAATTTTTTGAAAGATTTGTTAAACATTGTGGTAAATTGTAGCATTGTTTATGTTAAAAAGTAAACTGAAAGCGTTCTGTAAATGAAAATAAACATTTGCTGTATAATTTTGAATTTTATTTTCTCGTGAAAAACACTCAAATTTGATCCGCGCCACATAAAATATTGGGTGAATCTAGTGCGCCATCTATAATGAAAACGAGGCAACTACTAAAGATGGCGCTAGTGATGAAAAGCAGGATTTTAAAACGAATTTATTTGGTCGCATTAAAAGTAAGTAAAATCGGTGGCAATGGAGCAAATTTGTTCAGGATGTAATTATTTTTGTACAGATGACATCTACGGCGCGTGGAGAAGGGAAGACGGGAATCATCGAGCTTGTGCGGTATCGGATCCAGGTAGTACCGTACCGGTTATTGATTATTTCTGATTTGTGTAACAAATAAGAGCTTGTGCAGTATGACGTTGTGGTTCGGTAAATCGAAGCTATTTTTACTCTTTATTACTTTGATATTTTGTACACAAAAGTATTTGGGTAATTCAACAATTGGTGACTAAAGTCTATCCAACAATTCCTGCACCAACTGAAAAGTGAACTTTTTTTGCATTCTACAGAAAGTATATATTGTGGTATCTTATTTTAATCCTCTAGTCGAGCCGAATCGAAAAATCATTGTTTCGTATCCAAAAAATGTGCGCAACAATACAAAAACCCAAATGTAAATAAATGTTTAAAAATATTTTACGAGCATTTTCATTTGTTAACAATGGCACGCTGATTTTTGGACTACGAAGCAATGATTTTTCGACTCAGCTCAACTAGAGAATTAAAATAAGATATCACAATATATACTTTCAGTACAATATAGGTCATTAACCAATGGGAGTTTCGCGCACGAAATGTATATATAATTTTATTATAAAACAATTTTATATATAATTTTATTATAAAACAATTTTACATATAATTTTATTATAAAACAATTTTACATATAATTTTATTATAAAACAATTTTATATATAATTTTATTATAAAACAATTTTACATATAATTTTATTATAAAACAATTTTATATATAATTTTATTATAAAACATGTGACATCGGTTTCACCAAGTCACAGACACGGCGCGGTGCTGACGGCCGCACCGTCGGCAAATACGTTTTGGTTTGGGCTTCATACGCACCCGGCGCAGTGAAGCCAACCAATGGGGAAGCAACACAGTTGTGTGGTGTGTATATGCAATACAAGTCTTTGTATATAAGACAATTTAGTTTATGAATAAAATCAGTTCACCTATTCACAACCAACATAGCGAGTCGTTTAGGGTCTCACATGGCGCAGTTGACAATCGAATAGATCACGGGATTAAAAGGGAAAATATACTTTTGTTTTGTGTTGATTTGGTTGTTTCGAATTAAGATAAATTTTATCTACGAGAAATGTCTGATAACGAAGACCAGACCAGTGCGGACGAGATGTTAAAATTGTTAGAATCGACTAACGGAAATAATCAGTCGGTGTTTCACGATTCAGGAATTAAAAGACGAATGTGTTCAACGTGAAATTAAGCACGATGCAACAATTTCAAAAGCGGACATTGTTGAGCTAGTCGTTTACAATAATATTGAAATTCGGAAAGAACAGGCCAAAATCAAATTTGATAAAAAAGAAAAATCTATGAAAACAACAAATTGGGAATCATTAAATAAATTCCTTGCCGCGGAGTTACGTGTCGAATGCACAAAACGCGGAATTTTGGTAAGAAAACGAATCACTAAGAAGGAAATTGTGGAGATACTATTAGCAGATAATATCCACAAGAAAAAAGTAGAAAAAGCATTATACAAATTAAGAGAGAGAATTAAGAAAGAAGTTATTGAAAAATTAAGGATTGAGGCATTGAGAATTGAGGAAGCGAGAATCGAGCAGGAGAGAATCGAGAAGGAGAGCAATGAGATGTTGATTGAAAACAGGCACATGGCGATATTGTGACTGGGGCGGTGTGCACAGTCCCTACTTGGGGGAATAAGAGGACTGCACTGGACGCCTTCGTCATATAAAGTAGCAGAGATGACGCTGTATTTAGGTGTTTGGCCTTTATTAGTGTGTCTAGGGGTCAGCGCCAGCCTCCACCTGCTACTCATACGTCTATACCACCGGTATGTGCTGCTCAAACCCGACCCACAGACCGCGGCGGTTGAACCAAGGTCCGTGAGGTCGAAATATCTTAACCATGCTGCAATCCATTGTCATGGACTTGCAGCCACTGTTCTCGCTCATGGAGGCGGGGCCCAGAGAACTGGGATCCCGGGCTTCATAGCAGAAACCAGGGAGTTGGAGGAGCTTGGCCAATGCATGTCTGCACTGGTTGCTGGCTCTCGAACAACTGCTGTCCCTGGATCCGCTCTGCCTCTACCTGCCTTCTCTGACTTCCTGTCTTGACCGGAAGTGGTCATGTCCGCACCATCCACTAGGGGGACATGACGCGGGCCGTTGCCGTGCGCCTGGGTCGTGACACGGTCACAATATATTTAGCGAGATAATGTGTACAATAAACGAGGAGATAGATGTAATTAGTATAGAGAATAGAGAATTTGATGGTTTTACTTATTTTTAAAAAAAATTTTTGGGCGAGGTATTGTGCCTTCCGACGCCTTAACAGTTATTATTAATAACGGTAGTATTGTTGCGAATATTGTTAAATTAAGAAATCTGAATTGAATAGAAAAACTAGGATTAGCCAAACTGGGTAGAATTATTAGCATTAAGGGATTTAGGCATGAATTATATTTGATCACATTTTTTATTTTAGAAAAACATTTCAAAATTAAGGGAAATTTTGATAATTTTAAAAAGGGTTTGGTGGAAGTTTTGAATTTAAATTGGCATTTCGGGGAATATTCTGGGATAAATTTTGAGAAAAGTATTTATTTTTATTTTATTTCTGGGAAAATTTTAGAGAAAAATTTTTATTTGATAAGCGGGTTTACTAAATATTTTGAAGAAAAATTTATAGAATTTGGGAAAGATTTTAAAGAGAATTTGAGAGTTAGCGCGATCAAGGGACGATCGCCTTGTAAGAGGGGGCGTGTGACATCGGTTTCACCAACTCACAGACACGGCGCGGCGCTGACGGCCGCATCATCAACACATGTTTTGGTTTGGGCTTCATACGCACGCGGCGCAGTGAAGCCAACCAATGGGGAAGCAACACGGTTGAGTGGTGTCTATACGCAACACAAGTCTTTGTATATAAGACAATTTAGTTTATGAATAAAATCAGTTCACCTATTCACAACCAACATACTGAGCCGATTAGGATCTCACAGTACATCTCTCCAAAAAAATGTTATGGGCAAAATACTGATTTTTGATCAAAAATTTGCCCCATCTTAGCTTTTTACTCAAGAACTACCCTAGAGAAGGTTGTTTATTCAAGATCAAAATGTTGATTGCATCAATACCTTGAAGTGAAACTTGATTCTACCCTTGGTACATCTCTCCAAAAAAAAGTTATGAGCAAAAAACTGATTTTGATCAAAAATTAGTTTCATTTTTGCTTTTTAGAAAAAACTAACCTAGAGAAAGTTGTTTATTCAAGATCAAAATGTTGATTGCATCAATACCTTCAAGTGAAACTTGATTCTACCCTTGGGACATCTATCCAAAAAAAAGTTATGGACAAAAAACTGATTTCTGATGAAGATTTTGCCCTATTTTTGCTTTTTTAAAAAAAACTAGCCTATAGAAGGTTGTTTATTCAAGATGAAAATGTTGATTGCATCAATACCTTGAAGTGAAACTTGATTCTACCCTTGGTACATCTCTTCAATTTCGTAATTTTTATCATTTTATTAATGACATTTCTTTCCAACTTGCTTTATATTCATATTTCACTTCCTCAGCGCATCGCAGATTGGCTTCTTGGTTACTTACGATTCAAAACATAAGATCACCTTTTCGAAAAGGGATCAAATCAGCTAAAATCAAATTAAAATTTCCAATGTGTATATTTTGTACAGATACCGTGCAGCGTAGTCGTGTCGATAAAGCTATAGAAGCCGTTTTAGAGTCACGAGCTAAGTTCTAAAAATAATTTTACTGTAAAATTTTATTTTTATTTTATTTTATTTTTTTTTCAAATCGGCGTCATTTAGTAAACTATCGATTGACAATTTCTCCATCATATTTGGTTAGGTTTTGTTGAAACGTAATCCTATTCCATCAAGTAGAATATGCTGAATCGCCTCTTTGTAGGATTTCGGAAATTCGGAGGATGAAAGGAGGCGGTCTGTTATTTGGTAGGTGCAAATTAAGAAACCGCTAGGAAATTATGACATCCCAGATGATTCCTTTTGTCGATTAGATGCTGCCAGCCAGGGATGTGATACAATCAAACTTGATTTCTCGTTATTGTACACATTACCAAACTGTAAAAAAAATGATATGTCAATAGGTGCGTTCAATTTGATTTAGAAAAATTAACTTAGTTGACTTAAACGCAACTTAAGTGAGATTAATTAACTCGTCCACCACCATTCCACCATAAAGATATCATCAATCCCTCGAAGATGTATGAAAATGGTAATGGAACTGCAATCTCGATAGTTTAATGATGACAAGAATTTCTTTTCATTTCCAAATGGTGAATTCGGTTGGAACTTGGACATACAGCGCTATTGGTAACGTAATATTTAATATTTTGAGGTTCAATTTAGTATGTAATTCGGAAAGCTAAAGCGCTTTTAGTTTTCTCTTTTTTGACGTTGAGTGGCAGCAGTGGCCAGGAAGCACCACGACTTCATTAACGTTTAATCATGATATTCAGTTAGTTGAATTGAAGAGTTGTGTAACTCTTCTTGTGTCGGCATGAATTATTGTGCATGAATTTCTGGCCCTGGAATAATGAAATTTTTAATGAGGATTGAAATTGCAGTCGGAAGCCGAAGCATGTAAAACTCTGTCGGCCATTTTGCTCCGTTTAGTTGGGTATTATTTAGGCCTGTGGTGGATAGCTGCTGCGCTTCTTTGCTACGTGTAAGTTTTAGTTTGACTCGAGTGTAACAAACGTCGCCGTTGAAAACTGTTCCCGTGCTTTGACATTAACTGTTTTATTATCGGACTTTAATTCTAAATTTTCTGCAAGTTAGGTTTATCATTACTTAAGTTTGTTACTTTTCAATTTTGATATATGTGCCGACGTAACCGCTGCTTTATATTTAATAATTTCCCGTTGTTTAATTACTCGTGTAATAGAGTCGTGCAAGAATTTCGCCATTTTAATTTCTAGTATGAATTTGGTCGTTTCGTCGTTAATATTGAATTTTCTACCGGGGATAATTTGATTTTTCGTTTTTTATGTTGTGTAAATTAGTTATTTTCTGTTTTACTTTTTTCCTGTGGTCTTTTGTTTAATCGAATTTATTTTTGTAGGTTGGAACCCACTTTAGACGATGCGCGACTATAGGACTCCGATTTTTGAACGACTTCGCCACCAAAGAATAGTTAGGACGACTTCGCATTGAAGATTTTTACATCGTTTTATACTACATTCAACTTGTATTTTATTTATAATTTTTTCAAATTTTTCAAATTTATATTTATCAATAAATTTTATATTTATCAATATTATAAATCTTCAACTTCTCCTTCCCTTTCATCCACTCATTCCCAACTTCCTATTATCCACTCACTCCCTTCTTCCTTTACCATCCTTTTTTACTTTCCGTTCCCTCCTCCTCCTCCTCCTTCATCACCAGCTTCCATTCCCTCCCTTCCTTCCTCGCTTAATGCTCTTATGTAGTGTAAATTTGGCTAAGTCTTTTTCATAAAATGAATTTAGTGCAATTGTATTATTAAATATGCTAATAAATAAAATCTAACATAAATATTTTTATTTCCTGATTTTTTTATAGGAACACTTACAAATTGCCAAAAAAGGACTTGGAATAAAAATTGGACTTTAATGATGGCAGGAGAGATGGTAAAGGGACTTGGAAATACTAGAAACAATTCGAAATAAAATACATCAAAATACTTAAAAATAGTATGCAACAAAGAGCTTAAAAATTAAACATATAGCAAAGTATTGTAGTGTCTTCGTTCGGTGATATAGTGCCTGGTCAGTCTTCGGTGATACCAGTTGTGAATTAGCGCCGATGCACGATCAGTCTTCCGGCGATTAAACCTGTAGGCAAACAAAAAGATATAAATTAATCTGAATAAAACAAAATAGCAAGAACGGACAAACAACGACATGAATGTGAGTAAATTAAAAGCACACCTATAAATAAGTCAATTACAATTCATCATCTAATTAGAAGAGTTCAAAAATACGACCAGTGGACAATGGCGGCATAAACACAAGAAATGAATAATGGTTTCTTGTAATGGCAAAACTAAACTAACAACATAAAATATAAATTTTAACTCAATAATGTGATACAATTAACGAAAAATTAAAGACCAAACCTGCGCGATGTTGTCTCTTCGAAAGTCGTAGCAAAACTAAAAGAAAAATCACGTGATTTCCGTTTTTATAATTAAAATACAAAACACTGACGAAACTACATAAATAGGCAAATTACAACACGCTACCAGTTGTGACGATTTTCCGCTAGGATATTTAGCACGTCGCTCGCGCAAGAACGAAAGCAACCGAGGGACCAGCTCACAACTGGAACTCGTCAGGTAAGTTTGAAAGTTTGACATTTTTTCGTTAATGCTGGTCACTTTTTAACGTTCTTTTCATTTTTTTCTGTAGGATTCCTGTATGGCCATCTGGAAAAGAAAAGAAAAACTGAAAATTCATCATTAAAACGAAACATTTGAATAAAATAAATAAATTTGTAAGTTTTGTAAAACGAATAATGAAAATAAAAGATATTTGCGACAATGGAAATAAAAATTATTACTATAAATTACTATAAAAAATATAAAAAACCAAAAAAAATTTTCAATTAAAAAAAAACGAAAAAAAATCGAAAAAAAAAACCATGAAAACTACCATGTCAAGCTGTTAAGTTCAGCTTACCGTCCGCCTACCGCCGCCCTTATGCTACATGGTTAACTCTCATTGACCCGAATAAACCCAGTTAAGCCTGACAGCCTTTCTAAAATTTCTTTAAATAATTTACCTGCATTAAAATGGCCTCTTCTTTGTCTTCCACGATGTGTTGTCCTTGCACAGTAGAACGCCTAAACTTTATTAAAAATTAAAATAATAAATTATAAAACACTTTTCACTACCGAAACTATCCAAAAAATTGACAAAATATACATAAAATACATAAAATAAAAGCTAAATACAATTAAATTTGAGTATACGTGCGAAACCCGTGATAAAATGGCCGACCGAAGCGAATAAAATAAATTAAAATCTACGACGTTCAATATTGCTAAAAGGCAGCAAAAGCAATTATACGCAGAAATTAATTAACTAAGTAAAATAAACGAGAAAAACTATCGATAAATTAAATTAAACTCACGAGAAATGCACGTGCTGATCCGCCATGTTGCGTTCACGTTGTATATTGTTATTCCTGGATAATTAATTCGGCGCTAAACCGAAGAAAATACGTCGAAATATATACACGACTAAAGCCGAGTTAAAGCTTGACCGAAAACTCATGAATATATAATGAGCTATATATTCGGTCGATTTGGCTCACCTTTATCTCTCGTTTGAAAATTCTCTTTGAATATTTAATGAGGTTACGTCGATCGACAACGATGCCGCCTGATATCAATAATCTGGAACTTACAGAACGACGCTGTAAATTCGGTTCAATTATCAATTTTAATTTCTAATTTGTTATTAAAAATATTTGTTCAAATTACTCACAATTGTGCTTGTTTTTACTTCAAACATTTTTCCACGAAAAAAACACATTTGCACTGTGCTGGCGCCATCTCTAGTGATTCGACGAACTACTAATAACTTTGGTATTTTCATCAGTTTATTTACGATCTTAATCAGCATTTAAACTTGAAGTTTGAAAATAACTCTGCAAGGGTGTTGAATGTCTCGAACATAATCTGAAGAAAAATAAAATAAATTACGCAAGTTTTTCGCATTAATTGATGGGAAAATGCATTAAAATCGACTAAATATTACGAAAATTATCCAAAAATGTGTTTTGTTATTTACTTGGGTCATTTTTTCATGTTCTTCATTTCCGAAATAGGTGGCGAAAATATTTTTACGCTTTTTTTGATGACACGACGATTCTACCATTTACTGGTATTGCCATCTATCGACATTTTAGCTAATAGTAGATTAATGCCTGTACCGAAGTCTTAGGTATCCAATGACCTCGCCAAAGACAGTTTCTTCGTGGATTTCGTGATTGATTTTTTTGTGAATGAAATTCAGGGTTAATCTGTCCACATAATGGACGATAAATGTGAAAAGGACCAAATTTGCATCCAAAAAGATGCGGACGAAGAGGAGGAAGATTGGAGCGTGTCGTGCAGCGACGATGAAAAATACAACAATACGTCGAATAAATCCAAAGTGATGTGGGAACCGAAACCGGAAGAAATAGTCGAACTATACAAAGTGCTAAGTGAGAAGGGAATCCTAGAAATCGAGTGGAAATGTCCCGGAAGACGATCCCCGAGTCCGCCGCCATCGAATGCGACGTTACAAGATGATTCGGGCGACGAAAACCAAATGGACGAGCAAAAAAAGTAAAAAACACGACCGAAATAAATCATTTCTTAAAATAGTTTTAAAAAAAATTAAAATTCATTTATGTTTCAGTGTGGCGGAATCGACGGAATTCGAGTTCGATGACGACATGGCGCCCACGACGGCGTTAAAACCGCGGAGATCTTTGGGTATAAAATAAATGAAAAAAGAAATTTTTTGTTTTTATGAATTATTTTTATTTCAGGTCATGCTAAATTAAGAGGGAGTGGTCAAAAACGAACAGCGAGTTTACAAAATGTCGTATCGGAGATAATTCGACATCGGAAATTAGAAAACCAAAAATAATTTGTGTAAATTTTACATTATTCTTTGTTTTTTTTTTGTTCTTTTTTTTTGTTATAATTTAATTATCCAATAAAAAATATTAAATATTATTTACAAGTTGTTGCGTTTCAAACAAAAATTCAACTTTCCATACATATGATCAAAACAATAAAATCAAAAAAAAACAAAAGAAATTTGTTTGTAGAATTTCAAAGAATTTTTGCTTCTAGCAAAGAGACCGAAATTTCCGTCGCACGACTGTATTCCGTCTTGGGATGGTTCTCGAACAGCGCTGCACGGTTTTGAGTTTCGCCTTTCTTCACCCAATGTCCATAAACAAGAAAAGCGGACCCATCGATCACCTATTTTTTTAAGAAATTAATTAAATGATTTTTTTAATGATAAAATTGCATCACCTTTCGCAAAGCTTTCACTTTATAGGGATCTTGTCGACTGAAAACGACAGCTAGCGGCTCGGGTGTGAAACGGAGACGTTTTAATCGAATTATTGCACGAACACAAATAATAGCAACCTGGAAAAAAAAAAAAAAAAAAATAATATATTAAAAATCAACAAATTCATTTTTTTTTCTTTCAACAAACTCTGAATTTTCTTCGCGCATTAAAAGGCTCCTGTGAAGGAACCTGAAAAAAAAATTATTAAAAATTATTAAAAATTATTAAAATTTATTAAAATAGCATTAAAATAGAATTACGATGACTGGATTGACATAATGAGTCGCTAAAAATCTTTTAACAGCATCGAGAGGAGTCTGAGTCAGGATAGGAAAAGGAAATGGAAAATTTAACCAAAATAAAGAAAATTTATTTACTATAACTTGGAAAAAATCATGCGCAATGGCTTGTCGGATGGTTAGTCGTTTCATTGGCTCGATTACGAGCAATCCTGAGATCTAAAAAGAAAAGAAATAAACAAATCTTACAATTTTTATCATATTTTTCAAGATGGCTGCCGTCTTACGAGATCTTTGGGTGTTTGGGTTATGTCTTCCCACTCGGGATTGTCGAATGAGTATTTTCCTTCCATGATTTGCCGCAGCATTATCATTTGTTTACGATGCCAAAATGGCGGACAACCGACTAAAACTGTATACATTATGACGCCGCATGCCCATCTGTGTAAATAAATTTTCAATTTTATTATAAAAATAAAAATTAATTAAAAAATTACAGATCGACTTCTTTGCCGTATCCTTGTGTATCTTCATTCATGGAACTTTTGAGCAATTCAGGCGCTAGATAACCGGGAGTTCCGCATAAATCTGTTGGAAAAAAAATGACAAAAAAAGTTGAATTAATTAAATAAAAAAAAAAATTGAAAAATGCAAATTTTTCACCGTATAGTTTTTCATCTGCGCCTAAAACACGAGCAAATCCAAAATCCGTCAATTTGATGTTCATATTATCATCTAATAAGATATTTTCCGGCTTTAAATCACGATGTACTATATTTTTATCGTGAATAAATTTAACAGCTTCGAATAACTGCCGCATCATAAATCTAAAATTAAATTTATAATGAAAATTATAATTATCTAATTTTATTTTTTTAATAAAACCTGGTTTTCTTTTCGGATAATGTCACAACACTTGTCAAATAATCAAACAACTCGCCATGTTTACATCTGGAAAAACAAATTTAAAAAAATCAATAAAAATTAAAATAAATATTTTTATGATACTTACAATTCAAAAATAAGAAAAATAAAAGTATTTGACTCAAAAACGTCGTGAAGTTCAACTGGAATTTCAATTTTCCATTAGAAAAACACGAAAAAACACAAAAAAACGACATTTTACGTCGGAAAAAATTGAATTTTTGGGGTTTTTTTCGTGTTATACCTATATGTGGATGTCCTGAAACCAAACGAAGGACTTGAATTTCACGTTTCGTCGCTTCTCGGACATAAGTTCCATCTGGGTCATCGACATCTCCGCTTATATCGATTATTTTAGCTGCGTATTCCTTGCCCGTCTCCTTCTCGATGCATCTTCGAACAGTGCTGCTGACTCCTCTAAAAAAAAAAAAAATTTTATTTAGATTTTGATTAAATTTAAACAAAATTTACCTTCCTAGTATTTCTTTTGGCTCGTATCTGGCGTAGAAATCTCTCGCAACGTCTTTAGCGGGCATTCCATCGTCAGTAATTTCATCTTTGGCCATTATTTCAATTGAAATCGAAATCTGTATCAAATTGGGTATTAGGAAAAGGCGGAATTGGGTTATGTAATAATGACAAAGAATACATTTAAGCGAGTTATGTCATTAAATATATGATTTCATGATTTTGATAGGAAAATATAAAAGAATTTTTTGGGTTTATTTGTGATTTTTATGGCAAAATTTGACGAAAAATTAAAAAATTCCGAAAATTCTCACCTGGGTGTCTCTAAGTTTAAAGAATTCCGTTGACTAGAAGGCACGATTGCATTTTAAGTTGAATAAATTAACGATTAATCAATCAAACCATTAGCAGGTTATGCTTTCTATAAATTAGACATTTGATAACGACACACGAGCTTTCTTCAAACGTGCACGTGACGTGACGTAACCCCTAGTTTTTCTTCTTTTGACTCGATTCATTTCTTCACAACAGAGAGCGCTGTAGAAATTTAAATTTTATTGCTTATAATAATTACAACTTTTATAAATAATGTGCAAAAAATTTATTTTATGAATTTATTTATCGATTAATTCACGTAATCCTTCTTTCTTCAGTGCGGTATTCTATAAAAATTTAGAATTAAACAAAATGGCGACGATCTAAAATTTCAAAAAAAAAAAAAAATACCATAAGATTTAAATATTTCTTCAGAACTAATTCAAGAAATAAATCTTTTTCGCGGTTATAAATTTCTCTCTTTTTAACCGCTGTTAGTTGTGTAGTGGGCATAACACTTGAAACGAGCCACGATACTTTATGCGCGGTTTGCGGCAATGTATAACTCGACTCATCTTGCGCTTTGATTCCGCATAATTCTAAAATTTCACGATTTTTCTGCAAATAAATTTTAAAAAATATAATAAAAAACATTAAAATATTTAATTTCAGTATTAACGGGTAATGGAGCATGTTCACTATCAATAAAATTGCCATCCCACAATGCGAATTCAATCACTGAACCATCCTAAACAAAAAGAAAAATGCAAATTTCTCAATTTTTTAATTTTATTTTCTCAAATTACGTGAAGTTTAATTTTCCCATTGTCGGTTGAATCTTTCAAAACCTTCTCCAAAGACAAATGTTGTAGTTTAGTTATGATTTCATCGGTAATTTTTCCCTTGAAAAGCGGATAAATGTGCAACCCGCAGTTGATAAATCCTCTAAAAAAAACATATCAAATAAAACATGAATAAATTTGATTAATTAAACGAACTTATTGAATAATCTGACAACAGTCCATGCTAATGGGAAGTCTAGATTGATTTTTAAATGTGATCCAGATTTAGATGAAATATTTCCATAACCGATTCCCGTTGGATCCCGTTCGTAAACGACTTCTAAACCGAAAAGTTCGACCAGAAGTGTCGAGTTATTATCTAAAAATGGATGAAGGAGCTAAGAAAAATAGAAAAACATTAAATAAAGTTATGTTTAAAACAAATTTATAACTTAATTACACTCGCTTGGTCGTCCCAGGACGGCGATCTCATGTAACTTTTTGAATTAATAAATTTCGTGGTGAATTTCTCATCGCTTCCCCATCCTTCGTGAGTCGGTTTAATTTTTCTGGTGTTGTTTCCAGGTAATAAACGAACCAACACTTGAATATAATTATTATCCTGAAATTCTAAAAAATAAAAAATATTAATTTAGTATATTAAAAATTTACTCGAAAAATTATAAGTGAATTCAGGAATTGAAGGAGGTTACATGTGTTTTCACTTTTTTTTTTTAAACCAGTTTTTGATTAAAATTTGTATTTTTACACAAATTAAAAGCCATTTTTATGCTTTTTTCAACGAAAAAAAGCCATCTTTATGCATTTTTACACTAAAAAAAAACCGTTTATGGATATTTGCACCACAAAAAGCCATTTTTATGCATTTATACACCAATTATGCATTTATATACCAAGAAAAGCCATTTTTATGCATTTATATACCAAAAAAAGCCATTTTTATGCATTTTTATACCAAAAAAAGCCATTTTTATGCATTTATACATCAATTATGCATTTATACACCAATTATGCATTTATATACCCAAAAATGTCATTTTTATGCATGTATGCACCAAAACAGCCATTTTATGCATTTTTGCACCAAAAAAAGCCTTTTTGTTGCATTTAAGCACAGAAAAAGTAATTGTTATGCCACATGCTAAAAAAAACAGTTTTTGTAACAATTACTCCATAAAAGACAATTTTTTTGAGAAGATTTTTTGTAATTTTTGGATATGCAAACCTAACCTGGCAAACAATAAACATGTTTGATTTGTACCCGTACACCCGATCGAATCCCATAATAAACAAATCTAGATAAATCAACGTTCTTCACAACTTGTCCCGTCTTAATTTCAAATTTCAACCGAATCCAATCCTCCAATTCATCATCAGTCACCCGACCTAATTGAAAACAAAACATTAAAAATCAATTTAATTCAATAAAACACCTTCATTAAACTCACCAATATGTCTTTCATCGCGTAACAACTTCAACGCAAGTTGCTTAACGGTCATCAACAGATCATCAGCTAATAAATAATGTCGATACAAATTCCACTCGGAAATCGTCGGCCGAGTGGATTCGGACAAATAATATCCATTATCGTATTCAGGCGCATCTAAATAATCCTCCGATTGAGGTAAAACACGAATTAATAGACTCGCTGCTGGGATCGGTTCGCTTTTTTCCGCCCAATCGTAGAAAAGTTTTGAATTTTTCGGGGCTCCGAGACGAAGACGTAATTGGTGGCCGCCATATTTCAATAATGGCTGGAAAAAAATTAAAAAAGAATTTGATTAAATAAATTTTTAAAAAAATTAAAAATTTGATACTTTTTTGTGCGCGGTGTCGAAAAGTGGAAATATCACCGATCCCAATTGAACCATAAATTTACTCAATCGGTCCAGTGTGTAAATTTGGAATAAAACGACGCTTTCGGGGTTCATTAAATCGTTTCCTTCGTTAATCGTTATTCGGTAACGAAATTCAGGGTTACGATAACTCGTGTGTAAATCGGTCAACGTTAATATGGCGTAATCGGGAAATTTATCGTCTTCGTTTTTACCAAAGTCGACATTGTAAATTTTCCCGGTTATCTAAAAATAAAATAAATAAAATAAATAAAATAAATAAAATAAATAAAATAAATAAAATAAATAAAATAAATAAAATAAATAAAATAAATAAAATAAATAAAATAAATAAAATAAATAAAATAAATAAAATAAATAAAATAAATAAAATAAATAAAATAAATAAAATAAATAAAATAAATGTTAATTTATGTTTAAAATGTATAAAAATATTTGTTTACTTTGACTAGAGATGAGCAATCGGGCATAAATCGAATACTATCAATGTATAAATCGAATGCTTCGGCGATTCCTTCCGAAACCGGAAGTGATTTTAAAGTATCTGAATTAAATGGGATCCAAGCTGCAACTCCTTCCGGGAAAAATGACGATTGACGTCTTGTTCTGAGATAAACATCGGGAATTGTTAATTCATCTTCTAAATCCGATTCTCCCGCTGATAATTTACGGTGCCGGTTGATTTTCGGTGTAACGGCCATTACACTGTCACCTAAAATACAAAAAAAAATAATCAAAAATTAGCATTTAGTTTGATATTTTAAATGTAATTTTATTTTTTACTTATCTCTATTTGACAAACATCTTCTTTTACTCGATCACGTGCATCACTAGTTTGTGTTTTAAATAAAAATAACATGCGAAATGGCATCTCAACGTGCATATTTAATTATCAAATATTGTTTAACAAATCATGAATAATTAAAAATGTACGAAAAACAAAATTTGAGTATTTAATTTATATTTTTATATAAATATAAAATAATTATCGGTGCAAAAATGACATAAAAATGTGCTTTTAAAATATATTCCTTTACCTCCGTCGCTGATCGGAGTTATAGCGAGTCTGAATGAATAAATAAAATCAATTTTTTATTTTTTATAAAAAAAAAAAATCAATTTTTTATTTTTTATTTACATACTTTATGTTGCTGTTTAGTTCTGGTATCATCTCAAAATTACCGCCATCTTGCCAATGAAGCCACGCACGTCTAATATCATTTGTGTACAATCGACTCGGTTCCTCGAAAAAAACCTAAATTAAAAAATTAAATAACTAAGAAATTAATTAATTAATTCAAATTACTTGTTTCAATCCTCGATAATCCTTCGCGCGGTAAAACCAATTTTTCAACATCCCGAGCAACACGATGCAAAAATCGTGAAATCGTCGCCGCTGCCATTTTCCAAGGAATATGTAATCCCAAACGAACAAACAAACGAATGGCGTCAATGCACTAACAAAAACCTAAAAAAAAAAAAATAAAATAAAAATTAAATATTTTTTACATTTTTTAAAAACTATTTTCCTACAGTTATTAGCCATTTCCGGATAAATATTTCGGGATTTTCAAACAAAGTCAATCGATTCGATGGTAAATCCTTTCCTGCAAACAGAGCCATCTCTGAAGCGATTTTATTAGCTTCCGTTTTGTCTTGATGTAAACATTCGACCGGAAAATCCTTAAAAAAATAATAAAATTCAATAAATGAAGAGGAATTTGAAGTTTCTATGTCTACTTTTGCGTTTATTTTGATTTTCTTGGCTGCCACATCGTATAAATGTTCGTGTAAGAAAGGATCGTATGATTTCAAGCTTTGCATCACTTGTTTGGCTAAACTGAAGATTTCCGATTGGGCGAGCGGACAATGTCGAGCTAATAAATCCAAATGCATCGCCATGTTCATTAATTCGTCCTCTTCGCTCATATCGCTTACAAATACCAATTGTAATGGACAAACCCAGTAAATATACAAAGGGTTGAAGGTTCCATTGGCAACGTGAACCGTGTTTAGAATGTTACAAGACAAGGTCACGTGAGATTCCGAATTCAAATCGCGAAGCGAATGGCTTTGATCATACACCTGAATGATAAAAGTAATGAGGATTAAAGAAATAATTTAATTTACAAATTTTTATCACAATCGATAAAATCAATAAAAATTGAAGTTTCAGCATTTTGTATCGATGGTAATCGATAAAATCAAATATTTTATCAATAATAATCGATAAAACAATAAAATCAAATATTTTATCAATAATAATCGATAAAATCAATAAAAATCGATATTTCAGCCATTTTTACCTCCGCAACAGCATCATTAATTTGTTTAAAAAGCGTCGAATGCTTACTATCCTCCAATTTCAAATTGCTCACATTCATATTCACCGTCCGACTGAATCGAATCCTATAATCACTAACAACTTCTCTAAAAAATAATAATAATAATAATAATAATAATAATAATAATAATTTAAACCAAACCAACTTACGTCGTAGCGACATTTTCCAATCTACCATGTTTAGAAAACATAAATTCATCCCAAACATACATTCGCAGCCGTCCAGGCAATGGATAAAATCTTTGCTGCCACGTTTTCAAAATCTGCGCCATCTTAAAAGGGTCCTTCAAACCAATAGCTAACAATCCTTCACCTAAAGCGTGCAATGGGCTCTCAATATCAAAATCAACTCGAGTTTTATGTTGATTTTTTTCCTTCTGAAACAAAAAAAACAACAAATTATCAACAAAAAAAAAATCACTTCCGGTTATTAAATTAATAAAAACACACAATTTTTTTAATTCTTCGATTCGAGCATCCAAATGCGTTTTATAGATAGTTTGAATTTGCGTTATGAATAAAGTAACATCCGCATCTTGAGTTCCATTTTCCACATTTTTATTGAATCCTAATTCATTTTCGATTTTCTTGAGTTGTTCCATCAACCAAAATTTCACTTCTTCCGTTAGTTCGAGTCGTGTGTCAGCATCCATATGCGGCGGTAACTATTTAAATTGTTTAAAAAAATCACATTTATATTTTATGTTTTCAAATGAAAAAAACCAACAATTTACCAAATATTTCTCTTCGTATCTCTCATTAGAAAAATATTGCCGAATAAAATGAGATCCTAAAAGCGAAAACAAAATCTGTTTTTTGCCCGGTTTATCCATTTGTCCTTTAACAACAACCGATAGTTTCTCGTTGACCTTATTCAAAACCTAAAAAAAATGAATAAAATGAATAAATATATGGAATTTTGTATAAATTTCGAGCATTTTTCACCTTTTCGAGTACTGGATTGGGCACAGCAAGCAACCGATAACAGGAATCCAGCCATTCGACGGCGTAAAATGAATTTCTATGCAAATCCATGATTTTTAGTGTTGATATATAATGTGCACAGTCGTCATTAGAGCTTTGAGCATGCAATAATTGACTACAAATAGAATGAGAGCGAAGTAATCGATGCACATGCACGATCGATCGACGCTGCTCGGTTCTTTGGCTATGAGTTCGATGGATAACATCGAAATGGTTAATTATCAAGTGATCAATAAATTATCGATTAATGAGTCGCGGGTTGAATAAATGGCGGTGAATCACCGTAGCAATATTTGGATTTTGGATCTCGGTAGGAATTTTCGTGTTGTACACTCTGAAAAGTTAAAATGGAATTAGAAAAAATCGAAAAACAAAAATCAACAAAAAAAACTGAAAAAATCAACAAAAAAATCATCAAAAACTAAAAAAAATCAACAAAAACAAAAAAAAACAACAACAACTAAAAAAAACAACAACAACTAAAAAAAATCAACAAAAACTAAAATAAATCAACAAAAACTCAAAAAAATCAACAAAAACTCAAAAAAATCAACAAAAACTAAAAAATATCAACAAAAACTCAAATAATAAACAATTTTTTACTTGTGATGACGTTCTGCATTTTGCAAGACACAATTCAAAATGATCGGTAACCGATGAAAATAAAATACTGAAAGCTTGAGCCGCCTTGCCTAAAACTGTCTGCAAAAGGTGTTTCTATAAAAAAAAATAAATTAAACTTCAATACAAAATAATTAAATCCACCATTTCGAATTTACTTTATCCGGATGCAAACAACACGAAATACAATATTCGTAGATATTGCAACACCCGTTGGGTTTACAAGTGTTACACGAGTATCTTTGAGTCTTTACTGCATCTGTATTACAACATCCAGTAGACTGAACATCAGTCCTGAAGCAGATGTAACCTACAATGAGAAATTAATCAACAAAATTGATGGAAAAATCAATTGAAAAATCGATTTACCTCTGTCATCAGTGATTAAAACCTTTCCCTGGACAGAATTCCTGCAATTTAAGATTTTTCCAGTCGTATTGTTGTCGGAATACCATTTAAAGTCAATATCAAGCCGTAGATTTGGTTTGGTGTACGTTTCGATATCATCCCCCGTTTGATTCTGCAATAAAAATCGATTTATAATATTTATTTCCGCCATTTTTTCACGAATCTTACTTCTAAAATGATGCTCGCGAAGCAGTAAATTAATGAAATGACAAAAATAATTCCTAGAACGATTCGTTTACGCAGAATTCTAATTATTCTACTTGCAAACATCAATATGTAATATGTATGGCGGACATTTAATTATGGGCGCAAGTTTCTACCGCTAGGCGCGCGTCACACTGGTTTTTAAGCGGGAAAACAAAGCAGACGGCCTCTTCGGTTTTCATCAATTTAAATAAGCTAGAACGAGTACAAATATTCTTTTCTAAATGATTGTTTATTGATTTTATTATTTTCAATAAAGTAGAAATATCTATCCAATTTGAAGCTTCTTGACTTGTTTCTTACTACAAATTTCTTTAACGTACATTGCCGTTGTGTTGTTGAGTGAACAGTTTAAATAGACGAAGACGAGACACTTAGTGGAATCAAAGCACAAGTGAGCAAAATTTATTAAAACAGGAAACTTAAAGATTCTCATAAAAAACTGCAATGTGTTTCAAATCAAACTTAATACATATAAAAATGTGATAATTGTGAGTGAAAAAGCATAAATAAATGCATTATTATGATTAGAAAGTGTCCCTAGAGTTCATAGACACAAATAAACAAGGAAAATGAGCTCAGAACCAAGTCAAAACAACGTTATAAGTAATTCATGAGAAATTCATGAGTTAAAACGTCCAAATAACTAAATTCTTCTCAAATTGCAGGGTTTTAAGATCTGTAAAGGCATCAGGAATGCGGCATCACGAGGAGCGAGAGACAGCACCAGCACTACAAAAAAAGAAATAAAAACCTTATAAAAACGGTATAAATGGATACTTCGCTCACAGGTCCGAAGTTACTAAAAAATTCATATGATTCTGTGAATCTAAAAAACATTTTTTTGAAAATAAAATTATTAATTTTGACAAAAATTTCGAGGGTTTTTCGTGTTTTTTTC
This sequence comes from Strigamia maritima, assembly GCA_000239455.1. NCBI lineage: Eukaryota > Metazoa > Arthropoda > Chilopoda > Geophilomorpha > Linotaeniidae > Strigamia > Strigamia maritima. The sequence continues at coordinate 203,902 of JH431198.1, forward strand.
TTTACCGAATCAAGCAAACGTGGGACAATAACGGTTCTTCAACATTTGGTGTGGTTAGTACCGATAATTTGGTTGTTTTTTCATTCGTAGCCATTTTCGTCACATAAAACTTCTAATTTCCAGAATAAAGGAAAATGAGTATTATGTATCAGAAAACATCAAACTCCCACACATAAAAGCATATAACATGACGTAATTGATCTGAGAATTTAATTCAAGAGCAAACTGAGACATTTTTATGACACATTTTTTTAATTTTCAACAAAAATAACAATTTTTCAGAGACACTACGAGTATGGTTACAGTCATTTCATCTTTTTTTGTTTTTAACACTACGATACGAGTCTCTTTATACCGAAAAAAAGAAAGAAAAAGAAAATAAAAGTCTAGCAAATATTAACCTTGGAACAAGTTCCAAAATTCATTTAAACCACACAAATATTTACAACTTTTAAAGGG
>JH431198.1:214309-242331 GCA_000239455.1 Strigamia maritima
AAAAAAAAAAAAAAAACAAACCTTAAGAATAAATAAAATAATTCAAAAAAAAAAATAAAAAAAAAAAAAAAACCAAAAAAATTCCATTAAAAAATGATCAAAAAACGCCATTATCATCCCAATCGATGCGATATATTTCCATCATCAGAAATCATCCGACCGATCACGTTCGGTCGTGTCTAAAAATTCGAATTTTGCGATTTTTTGATGGGAAATGCGTTCAAAAAGAGACATAAAAATAAAATCGTACAAACCGTTCCGAATTATCTCGAATGTATGTTCAAAGTGAGCACGATATATTTCCTAACGAGCAGATGTGTTTAACTGGTGCTGGAACGAAGGTCATTTGATTGGAACGAGTTATAGAAGCGCAGGAAAGCGGGAAAAGCTGTTCAAGGTTGCGGAAACCACCCCGACCGTTTTCGCGCGATGTAAAGACAAAAGTCCTTGAACGGGAAACGGGGAAAATATTCTCTCGATCAAAGGTTACAAAACCAAATAATAATAATAAAAAACAATAAAAATAATCACTAAACAGGAAAAATTATTAAATTATTATTTCGAAAATGATGAATTATTTTTATTTTTATATGGGTTTCCGTGGGCTTATTTTTAGACCAAAACCGGTCGCGATCGGCCATTCAAGCATTCTAACAACTTTTAATTTTTTTTTTTTTTTTTTTTTTTTTTTTTAATTTGTTGAGTGTCCCAACAGCGCAAAATGGCAGTCGCTTCTTTATTTTAAAGGTGATGTTAACCAATGAACCGTTTGAAAATAATGATAAATTACTTCCACTATGTTTATCTCACGATCAAATCATTTCCCTCTCAACCGGAGTAAATAACCACATAAATAAATAGAAATATCTTTTTAATTAGATTTCGAAACACGAATCTACTGCAATTACAGCTAAAACGCCATCTATTGACAAAAAATTCAATCACAACTTGTCTCCAATTTCCCAGAGATCTCAGTACCAGCCCACAAATTCTTCCGTTCCTGGTCTATTCATGCGTTCTGTTACTCAGACAACGAACACAAAGCGACAACATTGCCCAAGTGACAGTTTTTGACTCATCAGTGACAAATGAAAATTTCCAGTTCACTCTTGCACATTTGTAAAGCTATTAATTAACCAGCCATGATCCCAAAAGCAGATGTTTGCGAGACTATATCCCTGGCGAACGATACAATTGGAAATCAATGACTTTAATGTTCACATCACATCCGTACTTAGTGAAAAACAAACAGCCCAAACGCCATTGAAGCCCGTGCCGGGACTTGAACCCAGATATCCCAACTGCCGACTGAATGAATGATTTGCATTCAAAGCGGAAAAAGCCGAGCCAAAGAAGAATCGCCGACTGCTATACCCGGTTTACGAAATCTTGAGCTAAATCTTTTTACTTCTAAATGGAATAATTACTGTTTAATAATCGGTATCCCTCTCTCTCTGTCGTGGAAATTAAAGACCAATATGAGACTTTGTTTCCACAACTCTCGTTTTTTTGAAGTTTCCATTTTCTTCTTAGCTTTGAATCGATTTCCACACAGTAAACAAACCGAAGGTTTCCGATCCCGTCAAACTTTGTTCTTGGCAGACGTTCTGCATATTAATCACATAGTTGTATGACAAGAAGCACCAAATGTTCCAGTGACCATGACCCAAATCCCCTTTGATAATTGGCTACAATAAAAATATAATGCATCTTGCAGGTGAAATGTGCAGCTGCTTGACCACCACAATATAATACGACAAAAAACCAAATATTACTCAACCTTAAAGAGTTCATAACTCCGGGTTTGGACAGGACCTATCAGGTATAGGCAAATTCCCAAGTCCTTAAAAACCCTTGATTAGACTAAAATACCCTTTGAGCTGAGTGTCATTAACAAGATAAAGGAATAATTAAACAACTAGACATAGTTTACTTAATTATAGTCATCATTGACTATAACAAAATGAAATTCCCACAAGATAGTCAATGATGACTATCATGTGGGAATTTCACACTTTCAAACTTTCTTATTGTCCTTGAAATTGCACTATCTTGGAATAACCCTTCCAGTTCTGGAAATCTGCATTGACCTTGAAACACATTTTCTAATTCTCTTATCTAAATGAAAAAAAAAAACAAGTTCAAAGTTCACACATTGTTCACTTTCTGTTAGACTGAGAATCAGACCAGCATGTGCTCCTGATTACATCTGTATCTGCAGATAATTAATAACTCATTCACCCTAGCCAATCTACTCTTTTTGTGTGATTGCCAAAGTAAAGTTTATTGACTGGGTCTCGTCCAACCAATTGGGTAATTCTCACCTATAGACTCTTGAGCTAAATTAGATAATTTCTGCTAACTGATCTATACAACCCAATAGTTGTCATAGAAACAAAATCTCATATTGGTCCTTAATAACCATTATACAGAGAAAGATTCAGATTACTAAACAAATTATTCCATTTAAAAGTAAAAAAAATTATCTCAAGATTCCGTGAACGGTTATAACAAACTCGCTTGAAGCGAACACCAAAAACAACTAACCCTCGGAAGCCTATCCTATGGGACAACTGACACAGGCAATAATTCTAAATACAAATTTTTTTCAAAAAATGTTTCAAAAAATCTGAAATTTTCTGGAGCTGTTTAAAAAGTGGTTTTACATACACTCAATTTGTTTGGTAATTTTCAGACCTATAAAAAAAAGTTATTGTAAAGAGAAAATATGAGCCCCTTAAAATCTCAGCTTAAAACGTTTGCTGTTTTCACTGCATTTTTTCTCTTTAGTAAGAGCGCTTTTAAAATACAATGCCACCTGTATGCAAAGTAGAGAATAAACAAAGCAGTCGGCACATGTTCAGTTCACATTTCATATCAATTGCGATTAATTGCCCCAATTGGAATTAAAATTAAGTTAATATACACAATTATTATAAATAAATGATTAAACACCTTGCATGCTGTTCAAATGATCACATTTTGACAAGAGTGTCTTGATTTTTACAATCGTGACACCTAGCATCAGTTGGTAAAACCATGGTAACCACGGTAACAGCACTAAAGCGCTAAAACATGTCAATTGACACCACTAATAGGTAGGGTTAACAAGTCGAAGGCTTCTTCTGCCTGCATCTGTTCACTTTGATATAATTCCACAATGAATCCTCAGTTGGCCAATTGTGTTTAGAAGCAGTGCCCAGATCATGATCTACATAAAATGTAAGCATTATCTCAATAACAACAGTTTCCTGAACCGAGGCCCTAGATAAACATATCTAAATATGGATTTTAAACTGTAGCATCCGGATCCCGGTCACTGCAGAACTCTTATCACCCCAATCGGATTTGAATGATGACATCCAGCCAATCCAGAACCAACACTTTGTTTCAGACTTTTCTTCTGGTTTAAATTCTAACCAACCGCAACCCCCAATATAGATAACACCATATGTGGTATGTCTAATCATGCCAATAACCTTCTAAATTAAAGAAAGTGTACTTTTAAAATTTCATGGTGGTACGTAAACTTTTCAGATTTTTGTAAGTGGTACAAATTGAAAAAAAGGTTGAAAACCCCTGGCGTATACTAAACATATACCATTCCTCCAAGCTATAACCCAACTTCACCTTCTTAGAAAATCCTAAATTCATTAATATAATGTAGAAAATGCATATGAAAGTCAAACAGTAGTGAACAAACAGGAGGGAAAGTACAAAACCCACTTTCGCTTTGCAATCACCGAGATAGAAACTCATTTTACATATTCTTTTTAGCTCTGTGTACACAACAAACCACATGGGGACTCGCCAGATACGATGCCAACCCCATTCAACATTCCCTGCAATCACCAGTCATGTGGAAATTGGATGAACGTATATATCTCCTTTTTATGAATTTTTTTTTCATACACTTCCTTAGTATTGAAACTGACATGTTCATTAAAGTGCATTGTAAACAATTCTTTATCTCTCAATAAAGACACTTTATGGAAAAAAATTATCTCAATCCCCGAATGCACCTAATAAGTGGATTCGGAGACTAAAACATTTTCATGTTTCCCTCGTTTCGTTTCGTTTCGTTTCTTGAAATGTGCCGTCATTTCCGCAAATGTGGAAGTTCAAGTAAAGAAACTCGCGTGCACGCGCGTTTTAGGAAACGTTACTATTCCAGCATTTCATGAAACACGAGTTTGTGTCTTACAATTGGGCACTCGTCTGCGCAGCATCTAACTCTACTGTTGTAGAATTTCAGGCGCCATTTGTTTTAGAAGTCACATGACTACTTCAAGTCATGTAACAGAAGCTAAAACTTGCCTAAAACATAGCTAAAACTTGCCTAAAACATAGCTAAAACTTGCCTAAAACATAGCTAAAACTTGCCTAAAACATAGCTAAAACTTGCCTCAGATTTTCACTCAGAATTATACACAAAACATACATAAAACTAATCCCTTGCAAAACAGGTTTTTCACAAGTTTTAGTTTCCGAATGCACCTAGTATTAGATTTTGCGGTTATCCTGACTATTTCATTTGTTAAACAATAAATAAAAAATCATGCTTTCAATAAAAAATCCTTATTTGCTTTATCAAATTTTAATGTCTCTTGTTTGTATACCGAAATACTGGATTTTTTATCTGCCCCTGATCTTTATATATCCATGAGTCACTATATATTTTGCAAACTCCCTTGTTAGCACTTAACTTGTAGCTAAAAGCCAAAGAGTATTCATTCATGTGTGAAGGCCACTTTCCTCAACCTATGACATCATTAATATATGTTGCAAAAATACCATTGTTACAACTTAATTAAAAAGAGAACAAAGATTTTCATTAAGATTCACCTACAAAATAAATCTTTAATCTCTGATGAAAAATCCTAGGTCGTTTTTAAGTGCTCTTTATATCTGAATGTGTGTTTGATTTGCAATGACATTAACTTTTCCTTTCCATTCAACGCATCAAAAGTAGAAAAAAACGAAAAAGATTGTTCACACTTGCAGGATAAAAGCAATTAGTGTCAATTTGCACACCTGTTGTCAAAACCAGAACTATTTTCCTTTTCCTTATTTATTTATTGACAGTAACTTAACTTCCTCAATACTCCCAATTACCATTCAAGTTCATGTTCATTTAGTGCGCAGTTCACCAAGACAACACAATTTTCTAATAAAGCGTACGATAACGTTACAAATGTCCTACAACGCTACAGTCTGTCAGCTTAACTCTCTATTTATCATTTCGTGCGCGAAACTCCCATTGGTTAATGACATATATTGTACTGAAAGTATATTTGTGGTATCTTATTTTAATCCTCTAATCAAGCCGAATCGGGTTAAATTGAAGGTTAAAAATATTTTACAAGCATTTTCATTTGTTAATAATGGCACGCTCATTTTTAGACTACAAAGCAGTGATTTTTCGACTCAGCTCAACTAGAGGATTCAAATAAGATACCACAATGTATACTTTCAGTACAATATAGGTCATTAACTAATGGGAGTTTCACGCACGAAATGATAAATAGAGTATAGTCCATATCGGATTGGCTAAGACCTTTTTACACAGGCACAAAATAGTTCGTGACCGATCCCATCTAGTAACGGAAACAGACAAAATGTCGTATCCAAATAATTTGGATTGTTGTCTATACATGTTTTTCGCCATTTGCTGATGAAATCATGTGACCCCACTTTGGGATACATTGTTGCATGAAAAATTACCAGTCAAACCAATATGGATTATAGAAATACGTAAACAGACTTTAGAGCAGAAATAAACTGAAGGCACCAATAATACTCTATCCAACAATTCGTGCACGAAACTGAAAAGTGAGCTTTTCTGCATTCTACAGAAAGTATATATTGTGGTATCTTATTTTAATTCTATAGTCGAACTGAGTCGAAAAATCATTGTTTCGTATCCAAAAAATGTGCGCAACAATACAAAAACCCAAATGTAATATTTTTTTAAAAAAATTTTATAAGCGTTTTCGTTTGTTAACAATAGCATGCACATTTTTGAACTACAAAGCAATGATTTTTCGACTCGGCTCAACTAGAGGATTAAAATAAGATATCACAATATATACTTTCAGTACAATGCGTAGATCATTAAACAATGGGAGTTTCGTGCAAGAATTGTGAAGAAAAGAAATGCCACCAAAACTTCCATAATCCAAAGACAAATATGAAAAAAAAATAATCAATTTAATTCTAAATTCCAGATTGTTGATATATCGACCCCTATCAATTAGGCATAATGCAATTCAACCAACAACATTGCAAGGAGCCGAAAAATCAAACAAACCAGATTGACTCGAATCCATTAAAGCTCGAAATCACTGTACATGTTGACAAAGGAAGGGGAACTTAATAACTTTCTAATTTTCAAAAACAAACAGACAAACGTCGAATTGGGAAAGGAGAATAGCGGAACACAAGAGCTTGCCTCCCGTTTCACTCTACAAACCCTCCACCGCCATCGACCCCGTCGACAAACTGCCTATTAATTTTGAATCGAGTCGATCTCCCGAGAGGCAAAGAAATCCCTCCCCTCATCCACCTACCGGCAGCACACCACGACGATTCATTGGCTGAATTTACGAGCCAATACAAAAATGCACGCATGACGATCAAACAAGAGAGAGAAAAAACTCCCGGCTTTAACCCGACTCGATTTTATCCATTTTCCAATCAGTTTCTCAAAGTGAAACACCATATTCAAAATCCCAAGTCCTGGAACGGATAACATTGCCGAACTAAAGGTCGCTGAAGATGGATATAGCTTTGAACGGTAAATCCCCTACAAAAAGAGTTTACGGCATCTTGAGCTAAAATTTCTTACTTCCACCTTGGATAATTTCTGCTAACTGATCTGTATAACGCTACAGTTGTCATGGAAACAAAGTCTCATATTGGTTCTTAATTTTCTTGACAGAGGGAGATGGTTACCAATTATTCCATTTAAATATAAAAATTTTTTTAGCTCAAGTTACTGTGAAATATGCTCTTGATATTCTTGCGTAGTTAGGTTTTACTCAGCACTGAGCCTAAGTTTGCTGCTTACGTCTATAAACAACATTCTCTCTCTCTCTCTTGTAATGTCAGTTTCATTATGTCAGATTAAAAACGTGTATGACCTAAGTTGCCGCTTGCGTCTATAAACTTAATTCTATCTATCTCTCTCTCTTGCACATCGCTGAAGACGATTAACGTCTCCAAAAGTTATTAGTCTTTGTTATTTAATTTGCGTCTTCAATTTATTTTCTATACCAACAGCTATTTTGGAGAACAACTTACCATTGCACTACCGGACAAAAGCCAAAGAATCCAACAACCCGAATTAGTGTGGACACCCCCAATCCATCAAAGAAAATCGGTCTCCAGAGTCAATTTGATTTTTCACCATGACTGACAGCGATTCAGATAGTGATGTCCTAGTCATAGCAGGTGGCCACTTCTTCCGCACCCACCGGCACATCCTTCAATCCAATTCAGGCTACTTTAAGTCATTCCAAAATGACCCATCATGGTCAGCACTATCCCCCATCTCCCTTCCAACAATCCCATCAACATCCTTCGCTACCCTCCTGCACTTTATGTACACCGGACAACTCTGTGTCACAAGACAGAACATCTATGAACTTCTACTCTGTGCCCAAATGCTCCACATGCCCAGTGCTATTGAAATATGCCGTCAGTTCCTTCTTGGCACTGTTGTCCTCCCAAACCACCCACAAATTTTCCGCCAGCAATTCATTCAAACCAATTCCAATGTCATCCGACCAATACCCATCAAAAGACATTTCCTACCGGAAATATCAGTTTCTAACTGGAGACCAGAACCCAGTACCAGCATGGCGGTGGACGATGTGAATACCACTGAGCCAACTACGGTAACTGATCCAAACACAGAAAAACCCAATAATCCAGATGATGATGATGATGTTGTCGTAGTCGATGTTGCTTGCTGCGATGGACCGGTCACCTTTGAGAGAATCGTCAACGAAAACTATAAACAAGGCCAGATGCCATCCGAAGAGCCAACATCCTTGCCGCCTGAAAAACCCGTTGATTTAGACGGAGACGATTCAAATTCAGCTCTAACCAATGAAACTAGTTCTTCTGTGTGGAGTGGGAGCAAGTCTACTTCAGGAATCCGTTTTTCCTGTATCTATTGCAATCACCTTTTCAAAAGCCGTTACTGTTACCAGAAGCACAAGCGAAGACACATCAACCCGATAACCGGAGACAAGTCTGATAAATTGGAATCGGTTCAACCCAAAGACAAAAATGTGACTTTCTATCCATGTAAGAGTTGCGGCGCTAAGTTCCCTTCTTACTACTTTGTGCACAAACATCGGCGGCATTGCCATTCCCTCATAAATAAGCCAACAGACTAATCGACACCAAAAAATGTTTTTTTCTTTGAAATTTCATGTATTTTATCTTATGATCCTAACAAACAATAAACAAATATTCGAATTAAAAAATTATTCTTTTTCCCCCTCTAACTCCCAGTTACAGGACCCTTTAAACCTTTATGCTGGATTCTCACTTGCCGTAAAATCGCACGATTTTATTGCGTTTTGCGGTTTTTAAAACTTATTTTGCTTCAAAATTGCGCTATTTTTAAAATTGAAAATTTTTCTCCTAGGTTCCCACATGCAGAAAAAACACAGAAAAAGTTAGAAAAATTTTCAATTTCAAAAATAGCGCAATTTTGACATTAGTTTTCCGCGCGGAATTCATTTTAAAGTTAATAATTGTTATATTGGGCCCGATTCACTAAAATTTTTGAGCAAAGCAATCGCATAGCTAAAGTCATTGTTGGAAATTGTTGGGAAATAAAAGAAATTCTGTACAATTTAAGTGTTAAATTAAATTATCTAAAATGAAGTGGTATGCATTGAAATTGAAGTTTTTACTATAAACTCCATTTCAAACACATTGCAACAAACTCTCATTGGCTAGTGTATTTTCCCGGCAATTGTTTAAAAGTCAAGTGTAGTCAAAATTTTAATTTTAATATGTGCAAGACTGTTAACAATAACATATATTTCAAAAACAAAAGCAATGTCTAGTTGGCTCGCCTTGTTTGTCACGCAATGCATCACAGTCGATCAAGCATTGTTGAAGCATTGTTTGAAGAGTAAAAATCACAGCAAACATCACCAGTTCTGATTGTTAACAAAACAACCATCTGCTCAGAGAGTTGAAATTCGACCAACCTGAGAACTACAGTATAACCTGTGCGGTCCGGACACAGTTGGAGCGCAAAATTCTGTCCGGTCGGGACAGGTGTCCGGTCGGCACAGGTATTTTAGCATGGCTGGAGATTGGATGGGTTCGGCCATTGTGTCCGGACTGGACAGGTGTCCAGTCGGCACAGTGTCCGGACCGCACAGGTTATACTGTAGTTCTAAATCTTTTAAATTTTAGGATTGGGCACGTCATTCGTCCATGATGCATTGCATTTTTCCTAAGGAATATTGGAATTGTTATAAAATAATAATTATGCAACCATAAAATTCTAAAGAATGAAATACATGTTATTGTTAACAGTCTTTCGCATATTAAAATCAAAATTTTGACTACACTTGACCTTTAATGCACCTATGGGCTTTTCTTTATATCCGAATATAAGCCCGCGTTTTTAAGCTCAGGGCAAAAAATCAGTCCACTTGACTTTTTTTAGAGATCAAAAATGGCGGTTTTTCGATAATAAGCCCATGAGTGCTAATGCGGGGTTTTACTGTACTAAAATAGTTCATAAAACGATGCATTAATACAAATTTATGGTCGTTTATGTTCGCTTATGCTCTTTTATAGTCATTTATAAACTTTTATGAGCAAGCAAACCAGCTCTAGCCAATAAGAGTTTGTCGCAATGTGTTGGCAATGAAGTTTAGGACTGATTTGCTTAAGTATTTACTTAAATTTCACTTTTGCACAAGCCATCATCAAGCCAGAGGTGGCTCAGATTAAACAATGAAAAATAAGAAAACTTATGCTCATGTTACCTTTTTGTATGAAGTTCTCTTGCTTAACAATTTTTTTTATTACTGAAACTGGCCCAAAAATAAGACAAAATGATTTTTAATCCGGAATCTTATATGACTAAATAAATTTGGAAAAGGCATAAATATTAAATCTCTCCAAAATAAATGTGTAATCTCTCCAAAATTAGCAATCCTATTCGAAGCATTTAGACAGTAGATACTTTCAGCAGATAAAACTTTTAACGTCTAATGAAAATTTTAGACGTTCGGGATTAACAGTGCATTTTCCATTGAATGCCATCTTTCTCTCGCTTTTATATTTGAATATTCAATTTAATATTCAATTTAATATTCAATTTCCTCTCAGCGTTTTAATGAAATTCAACCCCAAGTCAGACGAGATCAAATTTAAAAAATATTAAAATTCATGAGTTGCAACCAAATAAACTAATCCATAATCATCCAACTTTTGGATTCACTTAATTAAATTTTCTGTTTGCATACCTTGATTGTCATTTGATCCGTCATTATCGTCCGACTGTTCATCTCCAGTTTCCGAATCCTTTTCTTTTTTCTGATCTTTATCAGTTTTATTGCTGAAAAAAAGCAATGAAATAGAAATAAATAAAAACAATTTTTCATTTCGCTAATAACCAAATTAATATTTAAAATTGAAATTATACTCCAACCATGTATTTTTAAATCCATTTACCGAATTAAAAATTAAAACCCACTCAACTTAAAGTACTTTAAGTAACTACAATTTCGTTTTATCAATATGTGTATATGCGTAAACAGTTACTCGGCCTGGATCAATCAACGGGGGAGCAATTTCAAAGGAAAAGCCGGTAATCAACATAAAGTGCCATATTTATTAGTCAAATTTTGTAGAAATATATATCATTTTTCGATGAAATTGCTTTAAATTGCAACATTTTAATTTGAATTTCGTTATTTTACCATTTTTCGTTATTAAAACAATGAATTTCGTTACATTTCATTATTTTTTGTTATAAAAACAATGAATTTCGTTACATTTCATTATTTTTTGTTTAAAAAACAATGAATTTCGTTACATTTCATTATTTTTCGTTATAAAAACAATGAATTTCGTTAAATTTCATCATTTTTTGTTACAAAAACAATAAATTTCGTTACATTTCATCATTTTTTGTTACAAAAACAATAAATTTCGTTACATTTCATCATTTTTCGTCATAAAAAAACAATGAATTTAACTATTTTCCGCTATAATTACTTTGAATTTCCACCATTTCCATCCTTTTCCGACTCCTTTCCATCTCTACAACTCTGTCCGGAACTTCCATTCCCACCACTACCGCTATGCGACCCGCCGTTTCCGTTCCCAGACTTGCTATCATCTGGTTGTGCATTCGCAGCACCCTGCCTAGTAGTTACACCAGTGGACTAAAACACAAAACAAAACAAAATTAATAAAAAAAATAAACTAAAAAATAAAAAAATAAATAAAAAAATAAATCCAAATTCATCGCACCTGATTTGTAGTTGGAGGTTGTTGTGGATGAGGTTTTGGAAATCGTTTTCTCCTAACATTGTGTTTCCTAAGTAATTGTTTATAATTTTCACCTTTTTTCGTCAAATAATAATGTTGGACACAATCAGCTACAGTCTAAAATGCATAAAATTTAATTAATAATTTTGAATAAATTTGAATAAATTTAAAATGAATTTTTTTTAAAAACCTTTTTATCTAAATATTGTGCTATAAGTGAGAAGTTCTTAGGGTGTTGGAGAAATTTTTCTTTGAAAATCTCCTTTTCCTGATCGGTCCACAAATTGAGCAATTGTCGATCCCGATGTTCGGCCATGGGATCTTCGATCAAGCCATTTTTGTTATCAAATCGCAATCGGCGCTGCTTCGCATGCAGTAGAATGGGTGGAATGACAGCGTAGCTGCGCATTTTCTTGTCTTCTAATTCTTGTTCTTGAAGACCGTCCATTATTTCCTCCAATTCGGCATCGCTCCGGATCCGAGTTCCCACTCTGAAACAGCAATAGTAACTTTCAATTAGCTACACATCAACGTGACTGAAATTAAAATTAAATATATTATTTTTTTTATCATAATTAAATCAATATAAATTTGGGTTTTTAAAGATTTTTTTTTTTGGTTAAAAATATGACGAGTTAGTGATTTTAATTGTATTTTTAATATTTTTCCCCATAAAAGCTTGAAGTTTTAGCAATTTCAATAATAAAAACATGATTTTTCATCAATTTTACTTGTAAAAATTCAAATTTTCAATTATTTTACTTGTAAAATGTAAATTTTCATTAATTTTACTTGTAAAAATGTAAATTTTTATTAATTTTACTTCAAAATCGAATTTTAATTAAATTCACAACTACAAATTTGAAAAATCATTAATTCCACTCTAAAAAAAGCATTTTTTTTTTAAATTAATTTTTTTACTACGTGTACTAAACATTCAAATTTATCAATAATTTTACAACCTCAAAATTTCCCAATAAACCCATAAAACTTACCCACCACTTACGAACCCAGATTTTCACCAATCAATAAATATTCAAATATTCAAATATTTAAATATCTAATCACAAAAAATTTCCATTTTTATCAACTTATCAAAAAAATAATCAAAATTCCCGATGATTAAACAAACAAAAGTTCAAATTCCTCACAATTTAATCACTAAAAAATCAAAAATCCACACAACACACAAATATAATCTCCATTCCTTTAAAAATAAACAAATAATCACAACATTTCCCTAATTATCCTAACAATCAAATCACTTTGATAAATTCTGTACACAACCTTGAAAACCTCATGCGTGACATCAACCAAATACCACTTACTAAACAACAACAAAGTATAAAAAATAAAAATAAAAATAAAAAAAAAAAAACCAAACTCACTCAATTATGAATTAACCTTTACATTTTGCACAACTAAACAAACAATACCAACTACTTGACATCACCTAGTGGTAATTTTTAATACCCAAAATTAAATTTTCCTCAAATTACTTCAAATTATTCATTTTTTTTCTTCTTTTTTCTTTAAAAAAAAAAAAAAACACGAAAACGAATTTAATTTGCTCAAATACCAAAATACCAATTTTTTATTATTAAAATTAAGATTAATATCGATACATAAATTTAACTAAAATCCTGACAAATTTTTTGCCGTTTTTTTTTCTTTAAAAATAAATAAAAAAAAAACAAAAAAAAACAACTAAAAACATCCATACTAACACAGCCAATTTATATAAAATTATATATGTTAAATTATAAAAATAATAAATTATAGAAATTTTGTATCACAAATTACCTGGAAAACCTTTCTTTGTCTTCCCTTTGTTTTTTCAATTCTGGAAACTGTTTTTCATAAAATTCTCGCATTTTCGCTTCTTTTGCTCTAAAAAAAAATAAATAAAAATAAATAAACAAACAAATAAAAATTAATTCACAAAAAATCGAAAAATTAAACAAATTTTCATTATTTCTATTTTTACTTTCTCTTTGCACTATTCTCGATCCTGTCCACTTTCTTCAGCCATTGCTGATACAATGTATTGTACGAATCAGTAAGATGCACATCGTGTTTTTGCCTTTCCCGATGACGTCTCTTGAAAAGTTGAATAAGATTTTTCTTGAACGCCATAAACCTAAATTAAAATAAATAAATAAATAAATAAATCTTTAAAAAAAAAAAATTATAAAAATCGCTTACTTTCTCCTGTTTTCATGGTAAATAGCCATATCTGAAGGTTGATTGTACAATGGCTACAAAAAAAAAATTTAAAAAAAAGATAAAAAAAAGATAAAACTAATAATAATCTGTTTACTTTCCAACACTAAGTATTAAATTATCGCTTTAAAACGATAAATTTAATAAATTGTATAAAACTACCACTAAAAAAATCTGATAAAATTACACAGTACACGTAATTTTCTATCATTTTATCATATTTTAAATACAACTGCAATAAATCATCGAACTCATAACTCGCGCACAAACAAATTGCAAATGGCGCGGCCCACACCCCACGCCATTTGCAATTTAAAAAAACAATGAAAAATCGAATAGCGGATCATAAATGCATAAAATAAAAGGCCAAACAGTTTTTCCTCATGACCTCATTCCTACATTGAATTTAAAAAAAAAAAAAAAAAAAAAAAAACAACAAATTTCCTGGTGCATTATTAAACGAGAAAACTTAACATCTAAAATGTCAATTTACCAATTCTACTTTTGGACCCAACTTGGCGAGATTCTCCCGATCTTCTTGTACTTTTTTCTACACAAAAAAAATCATAAAAAAAATTAAAACGATGAAATAATGAAATAATGTATTTCTTACTCGATTATCGGCGTAAATAACTTGAGCTATGCTTTGATGTTTCGGTTCCGAAACTGATTTTTCACTATTTTTGTCCTTTGTTTCTGGATTGGCTGCGACCATTTCTAATTCAGCCTAAATTTTTTTTAAATAAAAATATGAATTTTAGGAAAATTGTCAATATTGAATATATGAGAATCAAATCACCTGTTTTTTCTTTAATTTCGAAATCTGCGATTCAGCTTTAGCTATCTCTCGATCGACTTTGCTAATCTGTTGTAAGAGGTCATCTTTAGAGGACCTCATTGGTATTGAATCGGGCCTCATGTCGTCACCTGGCAAAGTCGGAGAAATTGCCTCTACCTGAGGATTATAGGCTGGTTCCTGGAAAATAAATGTTTTATCAATATTTATTGAGGATTTGTTTGTATTTCTCAAGAATTATGAGAATTTTTTGTTTTCATTAATGTTGACAAAAATCCAGGAAATTTTGATGAATTTTAACAAAAATTCCTCGTAAATTCGTCACAATTCATCATAAATTTATCGAATTTTCGCGAAAATGATTAAAATTTATTATAAATTTATCGAACTTTGCCGAAAAAGCACTAAAACTCACGATAAATTTATCGAAAAATCACTAAAAATCATAATAAATTTATGGATTTTTATCGAAAAATCACTAAAAATCATAATAAATTTATGGATTTTTATCGAAAAATCACTAAAAGTGGTCCTAAAACTCAAAAATATCGACGAAAATCGTTAAAATACAATATAAATTCATCAAATTTTTATCAAAAAATGATTTAAATTCATCAAATTTTATCAAAAAACATTTAAATGCATCAATATCATCATTTAAATTCATTTGATTTTTTGTTAAAATTTGATGAATTTAAATAATTTTTGATAAAATTTGATAAATGTAACTGATTTTTGATAAAATTTGATAAATGTAACTGATTTTTGATAAATCATTCAGATTCATCATAAATTCACCCTAAATCCATCCATTTCACCTAAATCCTCAAAATTTATCCCAAACCCCCACTACACAAAACCTATTTACCCCCTATATTAAGCCACCAATCGCATAAAAAAACCACACTCAACCCATAATTGTCAATAAAATTGACATTAATCCAAAACCAAGTCACGAGACCACTATTCCCTCCCAAAAATAACCAAACCCCAAAAATACCCCCTTTATTTACACTAAAAACTCCATTAACCCACAAAAACTCAAAAAAAAAACTAAAAGAAAAAAAATTAAAAAAAAAACATCATCATCATCTTTGAATGTACCCCGAGATTCGATTGCGAAATAGGTTAAATCCAATTCAACTCCATTCCATTTCAACCGTTTTTAGCGCAATTAGAGGGCAAACGACCTTCGGCTCGAGCCAAGGTGTTTCTTTTCCGCTGGCAGGTGGCCAACATTTTCATCAAAACCCACACCATGACCTTGCTTTTTCCTCGACAAACATCGCTCACTTAACCCTTCCCTTCCACCCTACGCGAGCGAGGACGACGAGTCTCAACCAATAAACCAGACAACCTTGAAAACGAAATCATTTATTTCTCGATATAATCCCAAACTAGGCCTAACGGTTAGGCCTAAACGTAAAAATGTTGGGATTTGGCCGGCGCGCCGTTGTAGGATTATTATTATTTTTTTTTTTTAATTTTTATTCGGTTTCCCCTTTGTATTAATTTCGAACTACTTTTTATGTAAATTAATGGTAATTTGTATTCGCAGGAAGATGTCAAGGTTAGTGGTTAGTGATGTTTGGACCGTGACGGATGGTCATGTGACTTGGATTGAGGGATATCGTCCCTACGTGGTTTGGTTGGGGGGATAAACAAATTGTTTTAAATTGGAAAATCGATGGTTTTAGTGGATGGTAATAGAAATTTTGATTGTTTGTTGTGATATTGGATGGGAAATGTCATTTTTGATGTTTTATTAAATTTTTTTTTTTTTAAAAAAAAATAATATATTTTCGAGGTTTTATTAATTTTTTTCGAAAATTTATTATTTCTTTAAAAAAAAAAGAAAGAAAAATATCATATTTTTTTTTTGTATATTTATCAATATTTAAGAAAGTTGTCATTTATTTTCGAAATTAATGGTAGAATATTTCCGAAATGTTTTTTTTTTTTTTTAAATCAATTTATCGAATTTTTTTTCTCAAAAATCAAAAATTTGAACTCGATTCGATAACAAATTTAATAAAACCATCACTTTTTTTCGAAAATCATCAATTTTTTATTTTTTTTTTCGAAAATCATCAATTTTTTAATTTTTTTTCGAAAATCATCAATTTTTTAATTTTTTTTCGAAATCAATTATCAATTTTTTCAAAAATTGATCAAAAATCATCAACTTGATCAAAAATCATCAACTTGATCAAAAATCATCAATTTTTTCAAAAATCATCAATTTTATCGAGAACACATTCATCTTTTCGAAATTTATCAATTTTTTAATTTTTTTCGAAATCAATTTTCAATTTTTTCAAAAATTGATAAATAAATCACCAATTTTTTTTCGAAAATCATAATTTTTTTTTTTTACCGAAAATCATTAATTTTTTCGAGAACAAATTCTACATTTTTCGAAATATATCAATTTTTCCCTCAAAATTCACAACAAAAAATATCGAAAATTTTCAAAATTTCTCAAATACCGATCAAACGAAACCCCAACAATTAAACAACCCATCCGCCAACTCACTCGTTTGATTTCAATCACATCCTGAGTATCGATTCTCAATGGCTGCCTCAAATCAGCTTTCGGGTCCGGCATGCACAACCTCGGTCTCTTATTCACTTGTTCCGACTCATAATGTCCACTAATCGACGGCAAAAGATGAGAAGGCAAACCCGATGCTACCTGTTCCCTATCGATATACCGGTACTGCTCCAATTGCCTAAAAAAAATTTAAAAAACCAAAAAATTACCAAAAAACCCAAAAAAACACCCTAAATCCCACCTTTCACGTTCCATAATGACGTAATCGGCATGTGGCAGTAAAGATGGACGTCTCCGAGGCTGCGGTACCGACTCGTGGTACCTCTCACGGACGAATTCATGTCTCTCCGACTAAAAAAAAAATTTTAAAAAAAAAAAATTAAAATTCATAAAAAATATTCAAATTTTTCAACTTACCGGATACAATGTGGTATAAACAATGGACGAAGGTGCAGTGTGAGCTGACGGTGGGTACCTTGTGGGGTCCTGGGGGTAGGGGTACCCTCTGGTGACGGCCAGTGGTGGGCTAATGGGGGTGGTTTGTCTTTTGTAGGGAGATGTGCCATCGTGAGGCGCCCTAGAACGATAAAATTGTATAAATTAATAAAAAATTTGAATAAAAATATTTTTTTTTTGTTTTGGTTATGAAATAATGAAATTAAATGAATTAACGCATCGTTAATGATGCGCGAAATTTAATCGTGCGGTAATTGGTTTTGAGGTTGAGCTCGGCTTCACGTTTCCAAGGTTACGACACATTTTTAAAGTTGATGGCAACGTCAACACGCTGGCGCAGACTTCGATTAGACGGATGGGAGTTGGGATGGATAAAAAAAAAATTATTTTTTTTTTTTTGGTCACGTGATTATTTGATAACGTGGAGATAATAATGGAGAATTTTTTATTTTTTTTTTATGGAACCGACTTTTTTTTAAAATCGGTTTTATCGGTTAAAAATGTGATTTTTGGTCGATTTTTTTATGTTTTAGACGAAAAGAGTTGATTTCATTCATGATTTAGGTGTTTATAAGGTATATTTTATTGAATTTTGGGTAATAATCGTTGATTTTCTAATTTTTTTATTAAAATCTGTAAGAAAAAATCGATTAATTATGTTATAAATCACCGTTTAGTCAAATAAAATGACCAAAAAATTGATATTTATACACTTTTTAGTATTAAATAAATTAAATATCGATATAAAACGTATATTTGATCGATTTTTCCCATTTAATCACAGAATAATTCAACAATTCAATTAAAAAAATCGACTAAAATCGATAATAAACAACAATAATTCCCTAGTTTTCACTCGATTAATGTAATAATTCACCTTTCAACCAAAAAATCACTTAAAACATTTTTTAAAAAAACGATAATTCTCCCTTAAAAAAAGCAACCTAATAAATAATAAAAAAATAAAAATAAAAATCGCCCAAAATCGATATAATTCAACAGCAAACTCCCTCAACTAAAAAAAAAATTATTAAAAAAATCAATTATCTCTTACCAATTCACCATTTTCATTCAAAAAAATCCACTCAAACTCGATCCAATAATCCAATATCACATCAAACAATCGATAACCACCTTATCTCCACGCTTAGATAAGCTATCTATCACCTCGGACACTATGACACCACCCAATGACTCACCTAACTCATCAAAACAAAAATCCCTTATCAATTTTATCACTCTTACCAAAAAAAATCAAATTCCAACACTATTAACATACGCCATTGCCACACATCAATGAGTTTAATGTACTCTTGCAACATTCATGCACGTGTCTGGCTCATTTCCAATACATACACACGCTACTATAAATAGTACGACTCCATTTTCACAATTACAACGCTCCGTTCGATCCAAAAATCGAATAAAATCACCAAAATCGACCAAAAACCATCAAAATCTGAATAAAACCACAAAAAATCGATCAAAAACTCCTAAAATCGACTAATAACCACCAAAAAAATCAATAAAACCCCATAAAATCGATTAAAACTACCACAAATCGACTAAAAACCACCGTAAAACCGAATAAAATCCAATAAAAACCCTCATAAAATCGACTAAAACCACCAAACATCGACCAAATATGGATGAAAACACCCAAAAATCGACTAAAAACCATTAAAGTAAACACAAAAAAATCGACTAAAACTCCCCAAAATCGACTAATAATTCCCTAACCCCATAAATAAACTTCAAAAAAGCAAACTTAGCTTCCATTCCCCCTCCCCCACCCCCCTATCTCTTTTCAATACAATATCCTCAACAGGTTTCGCCTCCCCTGATTTCCCCGACCCGCCATAACAGGGCGAATTCCAGTTTCCGACATTTCCACAACCCTACATCTTAAATTTTCACCTTTTATCAAACACATTTCCCCTCCCCTTCCTTTCACATCAAAAAACATAATAAAAAAAAAAAAAAAAAAAAAACGAAAACCAACCATCCCTTTAATTATCGTTGCGCCATTTTGTTTTCAAACACAATTACGTCACAAGGCCAACAAGCCGTGAATAGTCAGCAGCACCAGTCATCATTAACGACCTATTGTGTTGCGGCCGAGAGAGAAAGCGAGAGGTAAATGCACTCAAACAATTTGATAAAAGAAACGAAAATTAATTTCATTGTTATACTTAAAATACTTAACCCTAATTTGAGCCTAACTCCTGTCACAATAAAGCTAATTAGTGATATCCTGTCAGGATTTCTTTATGGCTGATAATATTCATTAAGCCTCATTTAGTCCTAAACACATTAGTTTGACCGTACCAACTAATTAAAAAGTGATTTACCATCAAATTCTCTCGTTTAATGTTAAATTTCATTGCTGGTCGACATTTTGTCGATATTGCCTTTGATTTACAGCGATATAATCCTATGGATAGAGATCCTGGACCTAGAAAGGATGGTACACGAAATGTCTAAACACGAAACTACCATTGGTTAATGGCCTATGCATTGTACTGAATGTATATAATAGGTGCGTTCAATTCCAAAGTGATTATAAAAGCATAATTAAATCTGATTATAGAAAATCAGTTTAATCTGCTTATGGCATTGAACGTGTAATTAAGTTTCAGTCTGTGCACGCGCAGTTGCAAACTTAAATATTCTAGGGTCAAGTTCCTTGATCGGAACTAGTTCTTATGCTTAGTTCACACTGAACAAGACATAACGTAACGTAACTTACAAAAATTTTACGTAACTTAAGGAAAGTAACATACGATTTTGTTCACTGTTTGTAGACAGTAAATGTTAATCGACCAATCACGCAATTTCTCATTTCATCTCGTTTCTAATGAGACATTGGTTGCTGTATTTTCTTAAGTTACGTTACTTCCTACTTCAAAATCGATTTTAAAGTAAGAAGTAACGTAACTTAAGAAATTATGGCAACCAATGTCCTATTAGAAACGGGATAAAACGAGAAGTAACGTAACTTAAGAAATTATGGCAACCAATGTCCTATTACAAACGGCATAAAACGAGAAGTTGCGTGATTGGTCGATTTACATTTACTGTCTACAAACAGAGTGAACAAAATCATGTTACTTTCCTTAAGTTACGTAAAATTTTTGTAAGTTACGTTACGTTACGTCATGTTCAGTGTGAACTAAGCATAAGTCCAAAATCCAAGTCCGGATTGTTGTAGTTTTCTTTTTTCAGTTGCCATTTTAAGCTACTATAAAAAGTTCACATTAAAGTATACCAAAAGTTGTAATGTAGTACAAAATATATAAAAAAGCACTGAAATCTCTTAATAAAGTCGATCAAGTGTCACCTCGATCTATCTCGAATCCAAAATGGCTGCGAAGAATGCTGCCAAAAACAAGATTTCAGCAGCATAAACAACCCTCAACATGGTTTATGTAAAAGCGGTTTATGGGTAAACTGATTGTTGGAAAATGCCGTAAAAAACATCATTCCCGCCTAGCGAGAATCAAAAGAATCAAGATAAACAGTTTATCACTTTGGAATTGAATGCACCGACTGTGTATCTTGTTTTAATCCTCTAAACTCTATCCAACAATTCGTATACGAAACTGAAAAGTGAACTTTTTTGCATTGCACTTCTTACTTCAAAATCAATTTTGATGTAGAAACTTAAGTTTATGCCCGTGATTTTAAACCAATGCATTGCACAGCTATCTTGCGTTATGTTACAAAGTGATGTGAACACCAATGTAAACTAAACTCTATCGAACAATTCGTGCACAAACTTGAAAAGTGAACTTTTTTACATTGTACTGAAAGTATATATTATGGTATCTTATTTTAATCCTCTAGTCGAGCCGAGTCGAAAAATTATTGTTTCGTAGCCAAAAAATGTGCGCAACAATACAAAAACCCAAATGTAAATCAATTTTTAAAATATTTTACAAGCGTTTTCGTTCGTTTATAATGGCACGCACATTTTTGGACTACGAAACAATGATTTTTCGACTCAACTCGACTAGAGGATTAAAATAAGATATCACAATATATACTTTCGGTACAATGCATAGGTCATTAACCAATGAAAGTTTCATGCACGAATTATTAAATAGTTTAGTTGAGCGAGTCGAAAAATCATTGCATTGATGATACAATACGACAAATTTTTCGTAATGAATTAAATCTCGTAGGAGACATCGCAAAGTATTTAAAGGGTTTACGACATCAAATATTTTATAACTGAATAATTTTTGCTATCTCTTAAAATGGCCGAAATAATTTTTATTTAATTTTTAGTTTTTGGAACACGTTTAAAAAAATTACTTTGCATCTCGAACAGCTTATTTGAGCTTGGCGAGGAACATTGCTGGCAGGGCCCTGTTTCTGACATCACAGTTGGTATTCCCCATGTTAAATATAGGGTTTAGGTCACAACTGCTAACAACCACGCAAATTCTTGATTTGGTCTCGCTTTTACCTCTCACTTTTTCACAACTTCGGGTTTTAATCCTTTAATATTTTTCAAAAAATCTCCGAAAAATGATTTAAGGGTTTTAAACGATGCTCGATCCAATGGACCAATAAAAACTGTGATGTCGTAAATCCTTTAACGTCCAATCCAAAATATCTAAATGTCTAACAAACACCAGAATTAAAATTTTCGTCTTTTCAATATAGATACACTATTTAAGCTATAAAATTCTCGTAAGTCTTTCGTCCATTACTAGACATAATAGACAGTTTGCGATTTCTCGTACAAAATTTTTATTATTACGAGACTTGTATTATTACAAGATTTTATTAATAATCTCGTGATTTCATTTTTCGTTCCAACACTCTCGGACGAGATTTTTGGAAAATCTCGTTTCAAATTGTCGTGTATACGACTTCACTTGCGCATGCGCACTGCCTACAATCACAACAATTGTCGTGAAATTCTGCCGCCATTTTCCCGCCGCTTCGGCTGTAATTTTGGCAAAGTTGTGTCGATTACATTATCTCATTATCTCAGGTTAGTTTTTTAATCAGTCAAACACCTTGCACAAACCACAAGCCCAATACTTAGGCTTAATTTGTGCAAGGTGTCTCGTTTTGCTAAAAATTGCTGCTGTCGATTTAAATGTCGTATGTAATATGTTTCGTGTCAAACCGCAAACACCGGTACGACATTTTATTAACGACATTTTTTTGAAAATTTCGTTTTTTTAAATCTCGTTTTCGGTCTCGTACGAGAAATCGCAAACTGTCTAATGTCAGCAAGAATTCTATGACTGTACGGCTTATTGTACTATTAGAATTTTTTCATCACGCAAAAGTTGCTATTCAAGATCATGACCCCATGCCTGTTAGCCTTAAAACAATTCCATGACAATTCAGTGCTGTTTGTATTGTTGAAATGATCGTGCCAACATCAAAATGAACCGTTCCAAGTTCCAACCAAACCAAAACAAACTCTAGTGCTGAAAATAGAAATAAAAACCTTAACCCAAACATTTGTTTGATTTATGTGTTGCAGTAAAGCTGCGTAGAGGGAATAAGGAAAAGGGGGAAGTAAGAGAACAAAAAAAAAATTTTAAAAATATATTTTTTTTTGTTGCTATGACAACCAGGCTAGAACTCCCATCATTCTTTCTTTTGACCTTGGTGGAAAATGGAAGAATTCACTGCGTGATAAAAGGAGGGGGGAAAGGGAAGTAGGAAATTGAGGAAACCTGAATGAGGGCCGCACTGAGAGAAAGACAGAAGGGAATGAGCCAATGACCTCCAACCGGCTCCAGCTGGAACTCGGCCAAAAAAAATATAAAAAATATAAAAAAATAAAAATAAAAAAATTTGCATTAAATAAGAATACAATAACATAAAAAGGTATAACAAAAATCGCGGAACAAGACAAAATTGTAACCAATAGGCCTAGAAATACATATTTTTAGGATGAATTTAGTTGTTTTTTCTATCCTAATGTCATTTTAGATCTAAAAATTGCTCAGTTTTATAATAATAGACCTAGATTTTATAAAATAAGCCTGACAAATGACATTTAATGTCTAAAATAGTGAAAATGAGCTTGAAAAATGATAATTTTGGTCTAAAATAGTGAAAATAAGCCTGAACAATGACATATTAAGTCTAAAATAGTGAAAATAAGCCTGAAAAATGCCTATTTTGGTCTAAAATAGTAAAAATAAGCCTGACAAATGACATTTTAAATCTAAAATAGTGAAAATAAGCCTGAACAATGACATATTAGGTCTAAAATAGTAAAAATAAACCTGAAAAATGACATTTAAGATCTAAAATAGTGAAAATAAGCTTGAAAAATGACAATTTTGGTCTAAAATAGTGAAAATAAGCCTGACAAATGACATTTTAGATCTAAAATAGTGAAAATAGACCTGATAATGACATTTTAGGTGTAAATTAATGAAAATACGGGTCTAAAATGCTGAAAATTAACCTCAAAATGACATTTTAAATCTGCAATATTAAAAATAAGCCTAAAAAATGGCATTTCAGACCTAGACCTAGCTCTATTTATTCCCCCCAAAAAACCAAAAAAAAACATTTCATTTAAACGAGCCTAAAAATTAACATTTCGTGTCTAAATCTTGATAAATCCTTCAAAACTAAGCCTAATTTAACAAAAATCCACTAAATCCAAAGCAAAAAAACCCAAACAAGAGCATTATTTCAGCAATTTATAACCCTCAACCCATTTCCAATTGATAAACAATGTCTAACTCCCAAAACACCACAAACAAGGACATGATTTCAACACTTTATGACCCCTAAAAACCATAAAAAAATTACAATTCCACTGCACCAACACCAGAAAAACCAAAATAAACCCATCAAACAAGCCAATCAAGTTAAAATTAGTCCTAAATTCCATTCACCATCCAAAAATAAAAACCCCATCCCATCAGTTTATTTATATTCCCCCCAAAAAAAAAATTAACCCTAAATTTCATACATTAACATGACAAAACCAACAACTTCCTATATTTTTTGATACACAAGCACACAACCATAAAAAAAAAATATAACAAATTCATTTTTTATTATTTAAATAATAATAATAAAACAAAACAAAAAAAAATATATAAAAAACCAGTTTCATTAAACTCATGACCTGATAAAACTGGTTTTTCTTATACACCAGGCCGCCATTTTTATATTTTTCTTTCCTTAAAAATAACTCCCATCGCTAGACTCATTAAACCACTTTAAAAAAATACTTTCAAGGCCTAATTTCAATATTATTCAATATTTTCATGCATAAATTCAAGAAAACATGTTAAAATTTTAAAAAAAACAACATTATTATATAATTAAGGAAAACCATTGTTATTGTTCATAACCAAGATTTATACAGGTGAAAAATAGCCAAAAATCAATTCAAACAAATAAAACCAACTAAAACACGTTAAAATATCAAAAACCATACAAAAACAGCCAAAAATCAACTTAAATAAAAC
Source organism: Strigamia maritima (assembly GCA_000239455.1). Lineage (NCBI taxonomy): Eukaryota > Metazoa > Arthropoda > Chilopoda > Geophilomorpha > Linotaeniidae > Strigamia > Strigamia maritima. Next base: position 239,346 of record JH431198.1, read on the forward strand.
CAACTAAACCATAAAAAAAAACATACAAAATTCAATCAAAACATAGATAAAACACGTTAAAACATACCTAAAACCAAGTAGAACACGTTAAAACATCAAAAACCATCCAAAAACAGCCAAAAATCAATTAAAACCTCAATAAGACCAACTAAAACATCAAAAACCATACAAAAACACACAAAATTCAATTAAAACATAAATAAAACCAACTAAAACACATTAAAACATCAAAAACAGCCAAAAATCAATTTTAAAACTTAAATAAAACCAACTAAAACATCAAAAACCATACATAAAACCGGCCCATTCATCGTAAAAACGACCAGAAACACCGCCACCGTGTGTCAAACCCTCCCACTACCAACTCTTCTAATAATACTTTATCCACTATACCTTCATACTTGTTCCAAAATCGATAAAAACTCGAAAAACCGCATTTTAATTCCTCATATCTAATCGACCCCGAGATAAAATTTCGCAACGAGGCTTATTTCATCTCATCTTATCACAAAACCAGATACCAACTCACCGATTAACCCGCTCTTACTACCAAAATTCTATAGTGATTACGTCACCGTTCAAATTTCAACCGAGCGATCATCAACCGCTTTAAAACTATAAACAACGGGCCTTTAAACGGGCAATCAGGGCCTAACATTGACACAAAAATAACCAACAAAAACCAACCTACCGCAAACCGTGTAGCAGCGACGGGTAAGAAATCTGAAGAACGGCATCCATCGCGATATTAATCCGATTTAATCCACGTCATCCGAGCGCCATCCGAACCACACAACATCCTCGATGCACGTATACGTTAAAAATCACCTCGACTATCTTCATTTACTCTCCATTTCAATTTCGGGTGCGAAAAACACTCGATGATCACCATTGCTCCGGGTTTTTTTACACACCGAAAACCGTAGGCCGTGATGCGATTCTCGAACAAGTTGTCCGTTTTTTGGTTTTTTTTTTTTTCCTTCAATTAAATATTTTTTCGCCGCAAATATTCGCCTCCAGGCTGCGTGTCAATGAACCTGACGGAGCTGCTTTCATTACCAACCTGATCGCACTCGCAACTGCATCAACTGAGCGAGTAAACAGGTTAGGGACAGGCCATCGACAAAAGGGAGGGAAAGAACATTTGGAGCGGGCCATTTGGGTGAGAGGGAGGTCGTGGTGATAAGACCGTGTCTATACACGTATAGTCGTAAAAAAAATCATTATTAAAATAGATATTTTAGTCATTTTAGTCATTTTACCATATTAAAACATCGTTAACTTAACTATTTTTATAATTTAATTCAGTTTTCATTTTAAAAAAATCGATAAAAATCGGTTGTTTTTGGTCGAAAATCGTTTAGAAAGCCAAAGCCTTCAAGTATGAATAATTTGCAAGGCCTGCGTTGAACTATAACATGGGATTTTCTTAGTTAATTTCGGCGGAAATTCAATCATGTTTTAACCGGAAGTAGCATTTAATAAATGTCACCAGGTGTGTGTCGGTGTTTTTCTCCCTCTGGTGAGTTCTGGCTTAACTTTCCCCTCCCATCTTTGTGTTGGTTGTGATGTGTCCTTGGCACACAATTTTAAAATAGACGATTTCAGTGAGACTATAGAGAGGAGAGAGCGGCTCAGCCATGCTTGGAAGAGCACATCTGCTCGGCTGACCTTGAGCCAAAGGGTCAGAGGTGAAACGGTCATGCTTTCCCACAATCCACGGAGTGTAATTTGGGGGTTACGTGATGTACTGTTTTTGTCGAGGTTTTTGTGGTTTGAGGATATCGCGAGGATAACGAGTGATAAAAAGTCGATTTTTGTTGTTTTTGGTTTTTGGTCCGTTTTATCGATTTTTGGGATATTTTGGTCAGTTTTATCAATTTTTGGTTTTTTTTGATCGATTTTTTTTGGGTTTGGGATCATTTAATCGATTTAATCGGTTTTTGGTGTGTTTATAAAAGATTTTTGGGGGGTTTTGGTCAATTTTATCGATTTTTTGGGGTTTGTGATCATTTAATCGATTTTTTGGTGTTTCATCGATTTTGGGGTTTTTTTCATCGATTTGTTTTGAGTTTTTAATCGATTTTAGAGGTTTTTTTATTTAACCACTTTTTTGGAGTTTTTAATCGATCTTTGGGATGTTCAATCGATTTTTGGGGTTTTTGATTAATTTTTTAGTTTTATATCGATTTTTTTAAAAGGTTTGAGGTTCAATAGATTTTTTTTATGGGGAAATTGTTGTTTCAGTATTGTTGACCCAATTCAAGGTCACTCAACTGGATTTGCATGAATTTCTCTCATTTATTATGTGGAAATAAATGATGATTCAGACAAATGTTGCCGTTTAGGATAATAATGATGATGATTATCTATTGTTGTTGCAACAGTAAATTGGTATAATATGAAAAAGAATCGATAAATTATGTGAGAAAATTAAAGATTTACCGATTTTTAATTCAATTGCCATCAATTATTCCAACAATTATCGATTTTTTTTTTCTCAAGATTTAACGATTTTTATTCAACTAATATCAATTAATCAATTAATCACAAAAAAAATCGATAATATTCCAAATATCGGCCAATTTGTTTATAAAAAAAAAGAAAAAAAAAAAAACAAAAAAACAAACAATATAATCAGAAAATATCGATTAAAAATCCAAATTTGACCTTATCGTCAAAAATCGAATAATAATCATATTAATTAATCGATTCTTTTATATAAAAAAAACCCAATATATCAAAATCGACTAAAATCACAATAACTCGATTTTTACCACCAAAAACTAAATAAAACAACACAAAAACATCAAAAAACCAAAATCCAAGGTTACTCCAAGGTCAAAACCATAAACAACAAAAAAATTACCACCCCCCACCCCCCCCCCCTTAAAAAAACTAAAACAAAAAATTTTTTAAATCTAAAAAAAAAAAAAAAATAGACGAAATAAATCATATCTTTCTCCCTCGCTAATTCGTTGAAAAA
>JH431198.1:244257-255636 GCA_000239455.1 Strigamia maritima
AAAAAAANAAAAAAAAAAAATCGTTTTTCATAAACGTCAAAAAACCCCGACAAGGACAGTGCCCCATTTCCTCATCGATTTTTGCCACTCAAACTGCGCATGAGCAAAAAAAGAAATCGCACAAAGATTAGGCCTAAATTACATTGAATTTCACAATTACTCAGGCGCATTAAACCCTCGATAGATAAATATGAAGGTTCATTCATGTGACAAACTCGATTAACGATTCCCTGACAACAATATCTGCCCGTGGAATTAACATGGACATAACAAGATATTTAAAATCAGGAAAAAAAAAAAATGTTTTGGCGATTAAGTTGCACTTCGACGCGAGTTGGATTTTTCATGCCGCAGCGAGTCGACCCGATGCGGCATGAAAACACGATAACCGTCGATTTATAAATTTGCTTTTTTGCTACTAACTCGATCGTTCCGATTCGTGGAAGGACGAAACCCCCATTAAAAAAAAATGTGGATCAATTGAGTCAATACTATTTCCGCCATTTTAAGTGTTTTTTTTTTTCGAAAAAATATGAATTTTAATTTTTTTATGGATTAGTTAGAAATTTTGGTTTGTGCTAGATGAAGAACGATACCCGCATGTTATAGAGGTCATATTTTGGTATCGTGAAATCTTTTTTCACTTTTGCTTTTTATTGGGGGGAGGGGGGAGGGGGGGTGGTGTTTTATTATTGGTTGTTTTTGGGGTTAAAAGTTAAAACACAACGAAAACGTGGGAAAACGAGGGATTTTCCGTTTGTGGTAGTGAAAAAGATGAAAAAAATGTGGGAAATAATGAAAAACTAAATCATTATTCCTAATTAAAATTCCTGTTTTAAGGTTGAAAACCCCTGATGATAATTGAAAACTGGAATTCATCAACAGTCAGTTGTTTTAAGGTCATAAATACAAATAAAACGAGAAAAAAACACCAAATCAATAAATAAAATCACTTAATTCTCATATGATTGGTGTTTTCAAGCCTAAAAACCAAATAAAACATTAAAACACCTAAAAATCAACTAAAACACCTAAAAATCAACTAAAACACCTAAAAATCAACTAAAACACCTAAAAATCAACTAAAACACCTAAAAATCAACTAAAACACCTAAAAATCAACTAAAACACCTAAAAAATCAACTAAAACACCTAAAAAATCAACTAAAACACCTAAAAATCAACTAAAACACCTAAAATACAACTAAAACACACTCAAAGCAAATAAAAATTAATTAACACACTCAAAACACCTAAAAATCAACTAAAACACACTCAAAGCAAATACAAATTAATTAACACACTCAAAACACCTAAAAATCAACTAAAAAACACTCAAAGCAAATAAAAATTAATTAACACACTAAAAACACCTAAAAATCAACTAAAACACATTCAAAACATCTAAAAATCAACTAAAAAACACTCAAAACACCTAAAAATCAACTAAAACACACTCAAAACACCTAAAAATCAACTAAAACCTACTCAAAACACCTAAAAATCAACTAAAACCTACTCAAAACACCTAAAAATCAACATAAAACATCTGAAAACAACATAAAAACACCATCAAAATGCCTAAAAACCAAGTAAACCATCAAAACAACATATAAAAACCACTCAAAACACATTCAAATCACACAAAAACCAAACAAAACATCAAAAAACAACTAAAACCCAAACACAAAACACCATAACCTCAACTCCAAACAAAAACATCAACCACCCACCCTTCGCCACCACAAAACCGAAAAAAACAATACAACAACTCAAAACAATATCATACTTTTTTTAAAACCCTTTACCACTTTTTCCTTTTATGATAAATCAAATTTTTTAAAAAAAATCATCCCACAAACACGGAAGTGACTTAAAACTAAGGTCACGGCAGGATACTGACCTCAAAATAATGAGTTGCTTTTCACATTCATTCCACATGAGCGGGAAAAAAAAACACGAAACGTAAGTGGTGTTGAAAAACGAAAGCTGTTTTTTTTTATTTTTTATAAATCCTTCACCTATAAAACCAGTAAACTGATAATTCATTTACTGGTAATTGCCTATTATCAATTACATTTAAAAAAAATTATAATATTGAAGATAAAGGTGATTTTTTTAGGACAACGATAAAGATCGTGTTTTCATGCCGCATCGGGTTGACTCGCTGCGGCATGAAAAATCAAACTCCCGTCGAGGTGGAACTCAATCGCAAAAACACGGTTTTTTCTCTCAACATTTTCCATTTTCCTGGTTTTAAATATAAATTACTATAAATTTATAAAGTTAAGTTATTTTTTTAAAAATTTATAAATAAAAAACGAATTTCTAAATCGATGGTCAATGTTTTTTCATGCCGCTAACAATCGACTCCCTGCCGCATGAAAACTCCAATTCCCGTCGAAATGCAACTTAATCGGCAAAACACGTTTTTTTATCCAACATTTTCCTCATTTTAAATATATTTAAATCCATATATTTAAAAAACGTTATTTTATTAAAAAATATAGCGATAAAAAGCGAATTTCTAAATCGACGGTCTTTGTGTTTTCATGCCGCTAACAATCGACTCGCTGCGGCAAGCGATCCCATCTCCCGTATGATGATGATACATTCGGTTAAGTGCAAATCCAACCCCTAGTGACAAAACATGAAACCAAATTTCTATTTCTTTTTTATTTATATTTTTTTTAAAATTAAATTAAAAAAAAAAAACGTTTTAAATAAAATGGCTGCCATACCATTTCCGCTACAAAATATAATTGAAAAATATCGAAAAATTAACGTTACAACTGAATAATCCACATTCAAGGTCACACCGCTTGTATACACAGACGTCGAGTCAATGACGTCATTCGATAAGCCGCACATTCAAACATTAGAAATTCGAAAAAACAAACCGGAAATATGAAAAACAACAAAATTCCATATACAAAACACGAGATTAGACTTTAAAAAATCCAAAATGGTGTCTCACGATTCCGACTAGACAATATTTTCTTATCATCTAGTTACGAATACCGTCACCCACCGGCGCCGCGCACCGCACGCCGTATCGATCACCTTAAAAAATCTTTTTTATCAACCGATTTTTTCAATAAAAACCACAAATCTATTCATAGATAAATATAAACTAAACTTATATATCAATAAACTCTATTAATCCATCGTTTAAATGAGGAAAAATGATGAAAAAAACACATTAATCATCGTAAAACACAAAATAGGCCTAAATGCAATATCCCATCGACATTTTTCCTTATTGCTTCACTTTTTAGTTTTTCCAAATTCAAAAAAAAAATTCAAAAAAAAAAAAAAATAATAATACCAAACTCCAACAAAAAATTAAAGCAACCTGATGATATTTTTTTTTTTTTTTTTAATTCCCATCTATTTTTTCAACTCTTAACCGGTCACGATTAACAAAAAATAAACAAATAACATTCGATATCGTGCAAATTGCGAAATCTAATGATAAGATAATTAAAAGAATTTTTACTTAATTTAATCCTATCTTAATTCCCAATTTTTATATAAAAAAATAAAAAATTATAATTTTTTTAAAAATTTTATAATAATTTTTTTTTTTAGTTTATTTTTAGATAGGAACACAAATCCACTCATTTCACCTATTTTACACTAATAATTTACATATTTTACACCTTTACACAGGTCCCACACATCCCAAACTACATAATACAAGTGTTAAAACACTAAAATCATCGATTTATTAAAGAAAAACGGGTATTTTCGATGAATTTAGGCTTAAAAAATCGCTCAAGGTCGAATACCCCGATACACGAGAGATTTCTATGGTTATACTATATAGGAATCGCTGTTTATACGTCATTATTTCTATTTTTTACACGTTTTACAGTGTTAAAAGTTAGCAATAATTACAATACTGGGATTAAATAAGGTAAATTAATGGTGAAAACTTACCTATCAATTGTCGATCTATTGGACATTTTCTCCGATGTTACACCGCCATTATGTTATGTTAGAGAAAGGAGTTCCAGTGTTGATAGTGGATCCGGGGTTAGGTTTGTGACGTCATTATTAGTCAACCCGCGCTGTGTGGTGTGATGTCTGATAAGGAATGCCACGAGGATGATTTTTATTGGGGAAATTGATTAATAAATATTGTAATTTTGTCTATAATCGATTTGATTTGTATAATAAAATGAATTTTTTGATTGTGAGTGGATAGTATTGTGGCGCTATCTGATTACACGATTGATTTTGCTATTCATTAGGTTTTATTATCGTGATACCCGGATGTAGGGATTGTAGATTGTACCCGGATGTTTATAAAAATGTCGCGGCTGCGGAGAGTGAGGAATGAGTTGTTTACTACGGGGATTTACAAATCTAGGGATTCGATCGTGAATTTTAGGATCAAGTAAGATGGATTTGCAAATTAGGAATGGAGATGTGGCTATTTATATTTTTGTTTATTTATTTTGATGGAAAAATTAATAGAAATTTGGGTGAAAATGTGTCACTAGGTGGTAGCACTGATCGGTCATGTTTATTTTATACTCATTTGTTCGTTTTTCTTTGTTTATAGAGTCAAACTTGAAAGAAATAAGTCTCAAAAATGTGGAAATGGCCAATCTGAACAACCGGAACTTGTATTACAACCAATTTTATTGAAAAATGGAACGGAAATTGATGAAAAAACATTTTCATGGCAAGAAAAAGTGTTCAGTTTGGTAAATTCTCATCTTGAAGTAAAAAAAATATACAAAAATCGAATTAAATATTCATTCCAGCGAGAAATACAAAAATATTCCGATATATCCAACTGTTGTACGACTTTGGAAAAAAAATACCACAAAGACGTCGCTAAAATCACTAAGTAAATATCTAAAAAAAAACACAAAAAAATCGATTTATCATAATTTATTATCATTAACAATCATTTTTTATTATTCCAGGAAACGATTACCACGTTCCAGAATATTTACCTACACAGCAGCTGATAAATATACAAATTTAAACGAAGTATTATCAAAAAAACATCAAAAATTGATATTTTTCATCGAATATTTAATTTCAGGGCAAAGAAAACATTTTAATATCCGGAAACAACAATTATTTAACGGATAACATCAAAAATTTGCATTTAAAAAAGTAATTATGAATAAATTCGTGAAAAATATAATTACTATTTAACGATATGTTGTTCAGAGAGTCGATTTACGCGCAATCGATGACAATAATGGCGGATGTGGCTGAATCTCATGAGTAAATCGATTTTTCCTAATCGAAATCCTTTGAAATTATCATTTATTTCGTTTAGTGCGGGTTCTACGAGCGATGAAGTTGTTTTGTGTATAATTACTTTCTCAGCAGATGGCGCTTTGACTGTTACACCTGATTTTAATGATCTTCGTGAGCCGTATCAATTTGAAATAGAAAATGATGAGAAAAGTAAATTGAAAATTTGGATGGAAATTATGAAAAATTAAATGAATTTTGATGTTTTAGGGATTTTTCGGTATGTGCTGCAACACGCGTCGGATGCGATAAGTAAAGAAGAGGAGGAAAATGAGAAGAAAATGGTTCAAGAGGTTTTGAATTTGAATTTTTGAATGAATGATGAGATGAGATGAGGTTTTTAAATTTTTTTTGTTTTTTGTTTTTATTTTTAGTTGTATTTTCATCGGTTGGAGATTATGAAAAAAGCAATAGGAGATGAATTTGAAATGGTAAAATTAAGTTGAAATGATTATTTTTTTAGGAAAATAAAAATTGATTAATTTTTTTTTAGCCTGTAGCTAATACCCTCAAAGTGTTTTTATTCTGTGAAATCGGTAAATTTTGAAATAATTGAAAAAATTCATTTTTTTTCCATGAAAATTCATTTTAAAAAATGACAAATTGATGAAAATTTATGAATAAACATGAAAAATAGATGGAAATTCATGAATAAACATGAAAAATAGATGGAAATTCATGAATAAACATGAAAAATCAATGAAAATTTGTGAATGATGATGAAAAATCAAAGGAAATTCATGAATAGAAATTAATAATTAATGGATTCATGAATTAACATGAAAAATCGGTGAAAATACATGAATGAACATGAAAATCAGTGAATATACATGAAAAAACATGAAAAAACATGAAAAATCAGTGAAAATACATGAATAAACATGAAAAATCAGTGAAAAAACATGAATAAACATGAAAAATCAATGAAAATTCATGAAAAAATATAAAAAATCAATGAAAATTCATGAAAAATCAGGGAAAAAACATGAAAAATCAGGGGAAAAAACATGAAAAATCAGGGGAAAAAAACACGAAAAATACAGGGAAAAAACAATGAAAAATACAGGGAATAAAACATGAAAAAATCAGTGAAATTACATGAATAAACATGAAAAATCAAAGAAAATTCATGAAAAAACATGTAAATCCTATCTTTTTCATGAATTTTTCTTGGTATTTTATATGTTACATTAATTTCCAGCAATTTTTCGCGAAAACACATAAAAAATTCAATAAAAAAATTCCATTTCCCATTGAAGTATCAGCGCGAGATTTCGGTTGGCAAAACCTATACGTGAACTACATCCTGGATCTACCACTCCGTAAGAACCACAAACAAAAATACTGCTTCAACCCATCCTTAATCCTAAAACAATTTCATCTTACCAGATTGGAGCGCATCAAATGCCGATCAACAACTGAGCGGTTCAACACTAACCGCATCCACCACAGCAAATGGCCGCGACGACGTCGCCCATTTCTCCTATCCATTCAGCATTGAATTAAATCTGGACACACAACTATTAAAAAGTAATAATAATACTTTAATGTAAAAATTAAAATTAAAAAAAAAATCCTTTTACTTACAGCAGAATGTTTAAAATTGCCGCAATTACTCATCCAGGTGTGGTCGAAAGATTACTGGAACCGGTACAGAATCGAAGGCTACGGTCACGCAGACGTCCCATCGAAACCAGGAATATATAATTTCAATGTCGAAACTTGGCAACCGATCAGTAATTCGATCGGGGGTCAATTGCGAAATTTTTTTCTCGGATCACACCCGGAATTAGATGATTTGGCGTTTCCCGCTACTTCGAAAGTGGTAAAACATGAAATACTGTGTACAAGTCGCCTTTCCCCCACTTTAAGATTTAAAAATCGTCCAAATTCTTTGACCCCCCCCATATAAGGTGCGGGTAACTTTATTGACTAACTTTTAACAAAATTGACTATTTTTAAGCCAAATTTAAATAAAAATTAGGTCAAATTTAAACAAAATTGACCATTAATAGGTCTAATTTAAATAACAATGACCATAAATAAGTCAAATTTAAATAAAATTGACCATTTTTAAGCCAAATTTAAATAAAATTGACCATTTTTAAGCCAAATTTAAATAAAAATGACCATTAATAGGTCAAATTTAAATAAAAATAACCATTAATAGGTCAAATTTAAATAAAAATGACCATTAATAGGTCAAATTTTAATAAAAATGACCATACAGTGTCAAATTTAAACAAAATTGACCATTTTGAAGCCAAATTTAAACAAAAATGACCATTAATAGGTCAAATTTAAATAAAACTGACCATTAATAGGTCAAATTTAAATAAAATTGACCATTTTTAAGCCAAATTTAAATAAAAATGACCATTAATAAGTCAAATTTAAACAAAATTGACCATTTTTATGCTAAATTGATACAAATTCGATCATTTTCAACCACAATTTACCGTATATACTGCGTATTAGTCGCCCCCTAAAAAAAAGGACTCGAGTATAGACGATAAACAAAAAATTAAAAAATTCATTACTTTCTTTTTAAAGAAATGTCATCCTTTGAATCGTGTTGGAATCCGAACACAATCAAGCGGCAGTGTCGATATCAAGATTCAAATAATTCAGCAATCCCTGTAGGTTTTTGTTGATTTATAAAAATTTAAACAAAATGGCGGCTTAAATTTATTTACTTTTTCAGTGATTTTATCGAATCTGACGTCACTGGGGTTACGTTGAAGACACTTGCCAGTGGGTTAGGGTAAATAATTATGAAATGATTAATTTCAACATTATTTCCATAAAAAAAAAATAATTTTTTTTAGATCTTTGTCCATTCGTTCGAGCGTTACAACAGTTCTCGAGGCATTTCAACGAGCGAGACGACGAATGTTAAAAGCCAGGGAATCATTGTTATCAACTACTACGACAACTTCATCGAGTTTATTGGAGACATCTACGTGTAAAAGCACAATCGATTCCACTTGCGATGGGTCATCGGAGTCTTCGAGTGGCGTTGTGCAAACGGTGCAGGCCATTATTCATAAATCTCAAGCTTCTTCGAGTGATTTTTCGCAGGATCGAACTGATGGAATGTTCAGCGAGGAAATATTGACAACTTCTTCCATGGAAACATCGAATTGTAATACGGAAGATAGTTTTAGTTCGGTGTCGGTGAATCGAGCACGGATGCGAAGAAGAGAGAAAAAATTGAAGTTGTCGCCACTTTCATCATAATTTAATTTTTCAACCAAAATGAAGTTTTAAATTATTTTTATACAAGATTTTGTATAATTTATGTAAATAAACTTTTAGTGCATCATAACACAAATTTCAGTAATTCTTGTTGCAAATGATAGTTACAATTCGATTCTAGGCTTAAAAGACGTCGCTAGGTGGTAGCACTGATCGGTTAGATTAGGATTTTAGTCATGAAAATCTCAAAAATCTCAACTACGATAGGAGGATTAAATATTTTCTTGTAGCATAAGAAAGAAAAATAATTTGTTTTGCTGAATTAACATAAAATAAAATAACATTGGCAGAAATGAATTTACTTGTGGTTTTAATCTTACTAAACTCTATTTAACAATTCGTGCATGAAACTCCCATTGGTTAATGACCTATGCATTGTACCGAATTCATTTTCATCCTCTAGTTGAGTTGAGTCGAAAAATCATTGTTTTATAGTCCAAAAATGTGCGTGCCATTGTTAACAAACGAAAACGCTCGTAAAGTATTTAGAAAATATTTAAATTTGGGTTTTTGTATTGTTGCGCACATTTTTTTGGCTAGGAAAATGATTTTTCGACTCAGCTCGACTAGAGGATTAAAATAAGATACCACAATATATACTTTCAATACAATGCAAAAAAGTTCACTTTTCAGTTACGTGCACGAATTGCTGGATAGAGTTTAGTAAAGAACCCGTTACTACGTAACTTAAAAAACCGTAAAATCTTGTTAACGCAAACCCCAGGCCATAATAGCCCATGAAATCCCGTTAAATCAAATCGCAGATCACCCATAACCCGTGAAAATATAATAATTTATTGAAATATCTATCGAAAACTGAAGAAAACAGAGAAAATGTGAGTTTCTGTTGTATGAACAGCTTTTGTCACAACACATTAAAAACTTGAATAACAAAATATGTATTGAAAAGCAGCTAATTATTTATCAGCAAAATGCAGTTAACTTAATTAATCATTTCAAAACCTATTTGTCAAGATATTAAGTATACCATAAAAAAAGTAGCATATATTGGGCTACAATACAAAGTAAATCACAAACTGTAAGAAAAATTTCATTTTTTTGCCGCTCAACAATATTAACTCAGAAAAATGCAAAAAACTCTGCTTTGTTGGTTCATTTTCTTCCTCGTTTTGACGGTCACTAATTGTGTATAGTAAGTTTATAAAATGCTTTTCCACAACCCAATATCAGCGGTTCTATTTTGTACCACTTACAAAATAGCAATATAAGAACAATAATGTAATATATTTTTTGGTTGGCGTACCACTAATGGTTTAGAACTGTTGATATATTAATTTTCCTTTTAAGAAAGTGATTTAAAATTTTATTTATTTATTTATTTTTTTTTATTTATTGCCAATGATAGTGGTGAATGTCGCCCGAAACACACCGAGTGTTCGTCAAATTCCCCGTGCTGCCCGGATTTGAAGTGCCGAAAATATGGGCGATTTAGTATTAACCTTTGTAGCCCGTAAAGAACCATTTAATTATGTGAATAAAAAATAAAATATTTCTGTCGTAATATATGATGTCTTAATTTAGTAAATTAAGTCATTCTCCTATTTGCATCAGGAAATGAAGAAATCAATAGTTTTATTGGTCCATTGGATCAAGCATCTTTAAAACCCTTAAACTAGGAACGGTGCGAAACAAGCAACACTGTTACCCAACAAATGATTGGGCTCAGCTGGTAGGGCATTTAAAAAAGCAAATAAACAAACAATAAATTTGTTAATAAATTGAAAAGTATTTAAGTGACCGGGATTTTGTTTTATTTCATACAGTTTATCAAGAGATACATTAATTGATATCATCTCATCAATTCTCACCATAGAAAACCACTGAAAATTTTAAGATTGCATTACAAATCTTCTGTTATCACCATTCAGACCGTAAAAATCCCATTAAAATTATAGGATTTTCCTCAAACACACTAAAAATTTGAAAATTTTAATTCTAATCTTTTTCACACTGTAGGGACTTCATTAGAAACCATTGAAATGGTTCAATGAAATCCCATGACCAATTTTATAAAGTCTGTGTGGACAATGTTTTCATGTAATTTTATAAATGGTGTCTTTAGCTAACCTACTATCATTGTGGATTGTGAATAATGAAATGTTAATTTTAAATGTTCTACTTGATTATTTTTAGAAATTCTTTTTGAAAACAGTTTTATTATTGGTTTTCTAGATAAATGTTACATTTCAATTCATACAAACCAATTTATCATTTAACATTTATTTGACAGTATACTTTTAAAAACACCACCTATCAACGATTGTTGACATGTTCGGGATCGAAAAACGTCAAAAAATTAGTTTTCCCATTCTTTTTGTAAAAAACTAATAATATCACGAAGATCAAGCGTAAAATTCTACGTTAAAAATGAAGTCTACTTAACGCTAATTTTTGGACTAATTTTTTTTTCCAAGTAAAATTTTGATAAAACAGACACCTATCGGCGGGTATCGATCACTTGTCCGAGTGATCGATTGTCCGAAAAACGGAAAAAGCTGACCGGTACGTTTGTCCGAATGATTTCTGACAAACGTACCGTCGGACAAACGTTTTCTGACAATCAACCATTCGGACAAACGGAACACGTTTTTGTCTTAAAAACGTTTTTGGTCCAAAAAACGTTTTTTTTTTGTAAAAACGTTTTTGTGCACATTAATTTTGGTTGATGTAATCTCAGCTCCTAATTCCTATAATCCTGAGAAAAGTGACCAGGTTGTTCATGAAAAATCCTACAACTACTCATTTGGAATTAGTTATTATGGCACTTAAAGCTTGGACTAATATCTACACGTTTGTTGTCTTTTGTTACTTGTTAAT
>JH431198.1:256253-282721 GCA_000239455.1 Strigamia maritima
AGATAGCGGCGGCGGCTAGGGTTAAAGGTCTCAGCCGCCGCGCCGTCTATTTGGGTATCGATCAACTTGTCCGAGTGGTCAATTGTCCGAAAAACGGAAAAAGCTGACCGGTACGTTTGTCCGAATGATTTCTGACAAACGTACCGTCGGACAAACGTTTTCTGACAATCAACCATTCGGACAAATGGAACACGTTTTTGTCTTAAAAACGTGTTTTGGTCCAGAAAACGTTTTTTTGTTTGAAAAACGTTTTTGTGCACATTAATTTTGGTTGATGTAATCTCAGCTCCTAATTCCTATAATCCTGAGAAAAGTGACCAGGTTGTTCATGAAAAATCCTACAACTACTCATTTGGAATTAGTTATTATGGCACTTAAAGCTTGGACTAATATCTACACGTTTGTTGTCTTTTGTTACTTGTTAATAAATTGCTCCAAATGCATACAGCCCTGACAAAAGTGATGAAAATGTCCAGGAGTCAACTCCGCTTTATTTTTTCGGTGCTAAGATTAAAGACCCAAGTCCCTTTAACGTTCCAGATACTAATTGGAAACCTAATGCAATATTGATGTTACCAACTGTTACTAACTATACCAACTTTCAAATACTAATTTTGGTGTTGTAATCTCAGTCTCCTAATTCAAATACAGTCCTGTATATTTGTTTTATTTTTTTTATCTTTTCTATTTTTTTTAATTTTTTATTTCATATTTTATTTTCATTAATTTTTCGACGCCATTTGTCCGAAAACCGTTTGTCAGAATGGTCGTTTGTCCGAAATTTTTCGGACAAACGACCATTCTGACAAACGGCGTCGGACAAACGGCGTCGGACAAACGTTCGTCGGACAAGCGACGTCGGACAAACGTACCACACTCCTATCGGCAGAATCAAGTACTAAAAGCCACATGTTCGCGGCGGGAAAACGCAATAAAAAAAAGGTTTTTGATCCAAATCAAAAAACAAACCACCTAGAAGTGTTTAGCATCCAACTATCTATCTTTAGACATGCAGAACATGTTTTTGTATTCAGTATTTGTCTCAAATTGAAAATTGGGTGTTTTGAGATAGAAAACACAAAACTGGCGCCATTTGCAATTTTTCAAACTTGCTAAAAAATGCCACCTACCGGCGGAATTCAGAAATAATCGCCAAAGTAGTTTTTATTAGTTTTTAAATTTTAAAATTATTAAATAAATTTTGAGAAGTAGTCATCCCTGACCTCCTAATTAAGGGATACCTTTTACAATTTTAGTTTTGCTCTACTCATTAAATTAGCTGATTCTATAGACATGTCACACACACACACACGGGAAACATAGGAAGTGGAATCTATAGGGCTCCGCTGTGCTTCGTCCAATAATATTTCAGAGATTTTTTAAAAATATCTTCGGGTTTAAACCCAATGCTGAAGTTGTAAAAACAAGCAGACGACAATATGAAAAAATGTGAGATGAAAGCGAGACAAAATCGAGAATTTGCGCGATTGTTACCAGTTGTATGCCCCATTTATTTAACATGGAGAATACTACCGTCTTCTCCTGAACCTAATGCTATGGCGTTATGTCCGAATAAAGCGCCAGGATGGCGTTCTATTTGATTACAACGCCATGGCGTTATAGTGAGGGAAATGAGTAGCAAGATTATTTTTTTTCATTTTTTTAAAATTTTTTTTAATTTTGTTTTTTTAATTTTTTTTTAAAATATTTATTTTGTTTAAATTTTAAAAAAAAAATTTATTTCTTGTATTTTCCTTTTTTTGTTATTTTTAATTTTTTAATTTTAATTTCTTATTTCTCTTTTGTTTTTTTTGTGTTATTTGTTATTTTTGTGGTAGTGTTAATGATTTTTTCAATCAAAAATTCGAATAAAACAGCATTTCGAATAATGCGCCAAGGTGTATTATTCGAATAATACGTTATGGCGTATTATTTGAAATGCTGTTCTATTCGAATTTTCCCTATAATGATTAAAAAAATCATTTTTGAAATTATTTTTGGGGAAAAACGGTAGCTGTGACGTCAGAAAAGTGCTCTGCCAGCAGCAGCGGCCAGCAATGTCTCTCACCAAGCTCAAATGAGTTGTTTGGGATACAAAATGATTTTTTTAAAGGTGTTCTGATAAGCCATTTTAAGAAATGGCAAACATTATTTAGTCTTAATATTTTTGATGTCGTAAACCCTTTAACCATTATGTAAAAAAATTAAATAATAAAAGTTTTAGGTATGAAAATAAAAAAATTAAGCTTATATCAATAGATGGCGTAACCCTTAAGCCCAGTTCATGTCAGTATAATAGTCAATTAGCCAAGTTTACTTGGCTGATGACTAACGCCATCTATTGATTAGTTCTTGTAGCCATTGTTTGATGGTGATGTTAAATGCTGTAATTTTATTGTTTATTTGATTTGATAAAATAATAATAAATTATGTATCCATTGTTTTAAAAAGTGATACCCAAAAGTACGTAGCTTTTCAAAGCAATCCATAGATAGTTGTTTTGGAATATAAAAATAAAGAAAACTATCCTAAAATTGTTATTTTTTTTCTTCGTATTGGCAGTTAGAGAATTGTAAGTGTTGAAAGACTCTTTCCATCATTTAACAAACACTCTTAAAGGGTTTACAACATCACATTTTTTATTGATCCAGTGGATCAAGCATCATTTAAAACCTCTGAATAGTTTTTCAGAGAAATTTTGAAATATTTTTAAGTTAAAACCCAATGTTGAAGTTGTGAAAATGAGCAGACGACGATATCAAAAAATGAGACATAAAATCGAGACCAAATCGAGAATTTGTAAATCGTAAATCCTATGTTTTTAACATGGGAAATACCATAATAGTAGAATGGAAAGTAGCAAAACTCCTTAGTTCAGGTGTTATACCACATTGCAGTGGCGCTACTATCTTTTTGGCGCTTTATGGCTCCTTTCTTGGCCCGATTGGTGGAACAGTCAGTATTTGAAAAATCGTCCAATCAAATTTGTTACAAATTAGAGCCAAAATGACAACAGCGCCAGTTGCACGTTTTCACCGCAATAACATGGAGCGGATTCGTTAACCAACACAGTGTTGAGATTTCAAGTATTGATAAGTAAATAACTAGATAACTATAACTAAAGATATTTAATAATATTGAAACACTGAACCTTTATTTTTGTTTTACCACATAAATGTTACATGTTTATCGTGGCATATTTGTAGATTGGGGCTTTTTTGAAACCCATATCGAGACCTGAGAAAGGGGCGAGGCTTAGGAATTTCGCTACTTCCCCATCTACTATTATGGAAATATCAAACTGTGACGTCAGAAACAGCGCTCTGCCTTTCACCAAGCTCAAATAATTTTTTTAAACGTGTTCCGAAAACTTTAAAAAATAAATAAAAATCATTTCGGCCATTTTAAGAGATAGCGAAAATCATTCAGTTATAAATGATATGTATAGGTTATCGCAAGGTTGGGAGGTACGAAGCTCTCGATCATGTCTGCCAGACTGCTGCAGTGATGGACACAACGGTGGTTGCTGCAGTCAAACATTCTCTGACGGATCTCTAAAGACAGGGCATTCCACTGCTTTTTTATGTTTTTATCAACATTATTTCAACATTCAAACATAAATAACATTCAAAATGTTGATTACCACTGTTTGGTATAGACGTTCGGAAATATCGGTTGTTGATATGCAACATTCGTTTAATGTTAAATTGTTATGTTTGAATGTCGAATTGTTTCGTGGGAAGGCAGTAGGTGCGTTCAATCCTAAAAAGGAAAGTGACTTATTTGCCTGAAATGACTTTTGAAAGGCAAATATGACGTAATTTACGATATAAAGTCTATTTACCTATAAGTTTGGAGTAACTCGGATTGGTTGTGGCAATTAACTCTTAAATGGTGTTGCACGTATCAAAGTAGTTCTAAACTGGTCAAGACCGGTTGCCAAATGTTTGATCAGGCCATCTATTTTGTTGAATTAGAGGTGTTTTCAAGATTAAATCCAGTGTGATGTGCATGTTTCATAAAAAGCCTAGGTGGTGCCAAAACTCCAGAAGTCTATAGGTGACACCATAAGAATAAATACAACTCAAAAAATATACAATATCATATTGGGTACAAACAAATTAGAAACTAATAACATAAAATTGAATAAATACAAATATAGGAGAACATAAATTAACATATTTATCCAAGATGGCGGTTTCACGCGGTTCAACCGAGCCATCTATTTATTCAAGATGGCGGTTTTGCGCGGTTCGACCGGGCCATGATTAAAACTAATCATGGAACGGGCCATCTGTTTATTCAAGATGGCAGTTTTGCGCGGTTTTTTCAAAAATGACCTTTACTTTCATTGATTACTGACAGACGTGTGACTTAGGGTATGAATACTTTCTTGCGATCAGTCCACTAACCAATCCAAGTTACTCCAAACTTATAGGTAAATAGACTTTAGTTGTTTAATAGAAGTGAATAAAGTGACTTTAGTGAAGGCAAACACAACTCACTTCTTTGCCTTATAGAAGTCACTTCTTTTTACTGCGCGTGCTCAGTGCTCACAAAAATAGCTTTAGTGGCATCCATCTTGGAAACGATTAGATCGTTGATGTTTCTCGACTCCAAATTGAAGTTCTAGCGAATAAAACCTGCTAATTTTCTAGAAGGAGACTTCATTAAACAACATCTTAAAAATTCCTTTAAGAAATTGCCATAAAAATAGGTAAGAAAAATGACGATAAATCAGGGGTACGGACATCGCAGATCATTATGACTGTGAAACACGCACCTACATCGACCAGGATGTTCGCTGGTGTCAGTCCAAATAGTTTGTCATTTATTTTTCACAATTTTATCTATTTTTTTGCAGATTCTCATAAAATATATTAGCCAGTAATAACCAAGATGTAATAGACAATTTACAAGTGGTTCCCCGTGTAAAATTACACGGGAATAAGAAATAATAATACTAAAAAAAATTCAAAAAGAAAACCAATAATTAAAAAAAAAAAAATCAATCAATCCCCATTCAAACTGTGCAACTCACTCGTTCAAACAATGCAACTCACCAGTTCAAACAATGCAACTCACCCATTCAAACAATGCAACTCACCCATTCAAACTGTAGAAAACCCATTACTGGTTTTACTACAAATTTTCTCTTTTCACCCGTAGAAATCTCATTACAAATTTTTGATTTTACTACAAATCTTCTCTTTTCACCTGTAGAAATCCCATTATAAATTTCTGATTTCAATACAAATATTCTTTTTTCATCCGTAGAAATCCCATTACAAATTTCTGGTTTTACTACAAATCTCTTATTTTCACCCGTTAAACCATAGACCAGTTCCAGAACCATAAAACAGTTCCATTATTGGTTTTTAAATTAAATGTTACATTAAAATAATTCAAATGACTCTCTAACAATTATTTATAAATATACAGTATTTAAACGCCACCTTTTGGCAAAAATTGCATGTTCGGGATCGAAAAATTAGATTTTCCTATCTAGTTTGAAAAAGCTAAAAAAAACTAATAACATCACGATGATCAGCGTAAAATTCCCTTCAAAATGAGTCTACTTACGCAATATTTGGACAATTTTTTTTTTCGGAAAATTTTGAGACATTTTAAATATAACGACACCTTAGGACAAAATGTAAAACTAAAAGCCATGCCGCGACGGGAAAAACGAAATCAAAAAACAGCTTTCTTTGATCCAAATGTAAAAAACAAACTGCATAAAAGTGTTAAGCATCAAAAGAGCTATCTTTTGATGTCAGTTTTAATCATTTTAATCAAGTATTTGGCTCAAACCGAATTTGCACATTTTTTTAGATTGAATACACAAATCGGGCGCCATTTGCAATAATGACATCATTGCCCAAACTTCATCAGCCAATCACAACACATTTTGACACAACTTTCAAATTTTCCAACCAATCACAGGACGTTTTGACACACTTTTTCAACCTATCACTGATTTTAGCGGCACAGAGAGACAGACTGACAGGTCGACATTAGTATGTAGAGATAAGTGGTTCCCCGTGTAAAATTACACGGGAATATGTAATACAATCTTAAAAAAAAATTCAAAAAGAAAACCAATAATTAAAAAAATAAATCAATCAATAAATCAATCAATAAATCAATCAATAAATCAATCAATAAATCAATCAATAAATCAATCAATAAATCAATCAATAAATCAATCAATAAATCAATCAATAAATCAATCAATAAATTCAAACAATGCATCTCACCCATTCAAACTGTAGAAATCCTATTAAAAATTTCTGATATTCCTACAAATTTTTTTTACCCGTTTATACTGTAGAAATCCCATTAATTCTTCACATTTTAACACAAATTTCACTTGTTCAAACCGTAGAAATCCCGACATTAATAAACGCCACCTATTAGTGATCATTCACATGTTCGAGATCGAAAAATTGGATTTTCCTATCTAGTTTGAAAAAACTAAAAAAAGCTAAAAAAAACTAAAAATATCACGATGATCAGCGTAAAATTTCGGTTAAAATGAGTCTACTTGCGTAATTTTTGGACAATTTTTTTTTTCCGGAAAATTTTGAGAAAATTTACATAAAACGACACCTGGCGACAAAATCTAAATCTAAAAGCCATGTTGTGACGAGAAAAACGAAATCAAAAAACAGCTTTATTTGATCCAAATGTAAAAAACAAACTGCATAAAAGTGTTAAGCATCGTAAAGGCTATCTTTTGATGTCAGTTTTAATCATTTTAATCAAGGATTTGGCTCAAACCAAATTTGCACATTTTTTAGATTGAATACACAAATCGGGCGCCATTTACAATAATGACGTCATTGCCCAAACTCCATCAGCCAATCACAGGACATTTTGACACACTTTTTCAACCAATCACTGAATTAATCGGCACAGAGAAAGAGAGAAACGGACAGACAGACTGACGGGTCCACATTAGTATGTTTAGATCAACTAAATCTAAATCTAATTGTTATTCAACAGTTGAAACAATAAAAGTACAAATGGAAATGCATAAACAAATTTAAAAGTGTGTTCATTGAGAAGTGACTTTCCCATAAGGCAGATAAAGAGAAGTGACTTTTCCTTTTTAGGACTGAACGCACATAATGTCTCAGTCTCAAAATGGACAAATTTTAGTAAACGAAATACAGTAGGACCTGTGCGGTCCGAACCTAGTGCCGACCGGACACCTGTCCAGTCTGGACACAATGGACTGGGCCCGAACCCAGCCAATCTTCAGCCATGCTGAAAAACCTGAGCAGTTCGGACACCGCTCTGATCCGGACACAAACAATAATTAATAATAACAATACAGTGGTACCTGTGCGATCCGGACATAGAGCCAACCGGACACCTGTTTAGTCCGGACACAATGGGCACAGTCCGGACCGCACAGGTCCATAGAAGCCTACTGCCAGAGTGGCGTTCTATTCGATTAAAACGCCATGGCGGATTATTCAAAATCTTGTTACGTGCGAAATTTCCCTATAATGATTAAAAAAAATCATTTTCAAAATTATTTTCAAGAAGACGGTAGCCAAAGAGCACCTGTCCCGACCGGACACAGGACACAATTATTTTGCAATCCATTTGTGTCCGGACCGCACAGGTAGGACTGTATAACAAGAATAACAATAATTCGTTAAGTTCTATTACTTTACAAGCATTTTTGTTTGTTAACACTAGGCGGGTTCGAAAAATGATTTTGCACTGAACGACCAGTGCAACTGATAGTGTAAATGTCAAGTTGCACGACTGACTTTTCGAGTTAAAATGTTGCATAAGCATTTACACTGGAATTTACACTGGAATTTACACATAATTCACACAAATATGGCTGCCGTAATAAACAAACAAGCTGTACGGAGCAGTTGTTTTTCAGCAAGCACATCATTCTTGCCTGCTTTTCTTTTACAAAAAAGTAACATTAGATAGTAACAATTAGTAACAAATAGTAACAATTAGTAACAAATAGTAACAATTAGTAACAAATAGTAACAATTAGTAACAAATAGTAACAATTAGTAACAATAGTAACAATTAGTAACAAATAGTAACAATTAGTAACAAATAGTAACAATTAGTAACAAATAGTAACAATTAGTAACAAATAGTAACAATTAGTAACAAATAGTAACAATTAGTAACAAATAGTAACAATTAGTAACAAATAGTAACAATTAGTAACAGATAGTAACAATTAGTAACAAATAGTAACAATTAGTAACAAATAGTAACAGTTAGTAACAAATAGTAACAGTTAGTAACAAATAGTAACAATTAGTAACAAATAGTAACAATTAGTAACAAATAGTAACAATTAGTAACAAATAGTAACAATTAGTAACAAATAGTAACAATTAGTAACAAATAGTAACAATTAGTACAAATAGTAACAATTAGTAACAAATAGTAACAATTAGTAACAAATAGTAACAATTAGTAACAAATAGTAACAATTAGTAACAAATAGTAACAATTAGTAACAAATAGTAACAATTAGTAACAAATAGTAACAATTAGTAACAAATAGTAACAATTAGTAACAAATAGTAACAATTAGTAACAAATAGTAACAATTAGTAACAAATAGTAACAATTAGTAACAAATAGTAACAATAGTAACAATTTTGAGAGTCATGCACATTGTTACTACTTACATTCGAAGCGAGGATTCAAGATGGCGGCAAATACAACACTTTAAATGTCAAATTCCGTTGCATGTGCATTTGCACGACGAAAATAAGTCGTTTCCGTTTAAGACGGTTGAATGACGTTTACACGAATTAATTCGTGTAAACAACGTGCGAATTAAAATTTAAACGACTGTCGTTTAAATGACTTTTCGAACCCGCCTAATGGCATGGACGTTTTTGGGCTACAAAACAATGATTTTCCCACTTAGTGCGAAGATACCATAATATATTTTTGATACAATGTATTTTTAAGCCCATGACATTTTTAACCGGTTATTGGAAAGTTGGCTTTGCAGCACATCACATCCATCATTTTATTACTAATTGGGAATGCATTGTTAAAAAGTAATTGCTTATTATGACGTCATAAAATTGTTATTGTGCTCATGATTGTTCTGTTCTTCGAAGCAAACCACACTACCAACAAATTGTTGAAATTTTTCTTCTTTTGCTGGACAACAGTGATTTCTGACAATGCAGAGAAGTTTTCTCTGTTTCTTATTTTTCCTTCTCATTTTGGCAGTCCCAGAACAGTAAGTTTAAAAATTATAATTTAAAATAATAATAAGTAATTTCTATTTTAAATATATGTTCATTTAGACCAGGATATTAGCATATAAATTAATTTCTTTTTTTTTTTTTTCAAGTGCCCATATAACTAAAAAATGTAGCAATGAAAATGAACAGTGCACTTATGAAAGTCATTGTTGCCTACCCAGGCATAAGTGTATCGGTTCGAGTCTTCATACAAGAAAGTGCGTCACACGCAAGAATTAACTGTTTTTATTATAAAATAAAGTATGTGTGGCATGATTCGTGACAATAGTTTTTTTTGCACTCAAAACACCAAATTTCAATAAGGAAATTTTTCACTTTTTCATTTAACCTTTGTACAGTCATGTGGGGGTGAAAATAGATCCTTGTTTAGGAAATAATTCATTGAAAATAGATAATGTTATTTTATGGTAATAAATCCGGAATGTATTTTTCTTAAAAACCATAAATAAATGGAATGTCATTGTCTAAGAGCCATAAATAGTATTATTTTGTTCAAATGATCGCTTAAAGTTGACCCAACACAGCTGGCGTATGACCCAAAAATTTGCAAGTCTTTTAGTCAAGTTTTCGCAACGCCATTACCCAAAATGGCTGCTTATAGAGCAGTTACTACGTGGAAGTTTAGTCAAATTTTAGGTTTTAAAGTGAAAAAATCACCGGCTGTTCGAAGGTTTAAACGACATTTTACCATTAAAAAAATAACATTTTTCCATCAAAAACACCATTTTTCATCAAAAACACCATTTTATTTCTTCAAAAACACCAATTTCCCATCAAAAACACCATTTTTCTTTTAAAAACGCCATTTTCCCATCAAAAACACCAGTTTTCCATTTAAAAAAACCAGTTTTCCATTAAAAAGACCAGTTTTCCATTAAAAAGACCAGTTTTCCATTAAAAAAACCAGTTTTCCATTAAAAAGACCAGTTTTCCATTAAAAAGACTAGTTTTCCATTAAAAAAACCAGTTTTCCATTAAAAAGACCAGTTTTCCATTAAAAAGACCAGTTTTCCATTAAAAAAACCAGTTTTCCATTAAAAAACCAGTTTTCCATTAAAAAGACCAGTTTTCCATTAAAAAAACCAGTTTTCCATTAAAAAAAACCAGTTTTCCATTAAAAAAAACCAGTTTTCCATTAAAAATAATATTTTCAGTGGCCCATTTTTTCATCAAAAAAACACCATTTTTACATACCTTATATTAACTTCACTTGTTATATTCTCATCAAAAAAACACCATGTTCCATCAAAGACACCATTTTCCCATCAAAAATACTAATTTTTTTTTCAAAAACACCATTTTCCCATTAAAAAACACCATTTTTTCTTTCAAAACACCATTTTCCTAGCAAAAACACCATTTTCCCATGAAAAACAATATTTTTAGTGGCCCGTTCCATAAAACACATCTCTTCGTACAGTATCATCAATTTTAATTTTAATGCTTAAAAAACCTAAAAAAAAAAACTAAAAAAAAAACTAAAACAATCGATAATAAATATTTGAATCGCAATTCATCCAAAAGTTATATTCGCAATATTTGTATTGACCAATAGCAAATAAAAAATTTCAATAAAATTTTATTTGATATTTTTTTATTATAAATTCTTGAAAAATTTATTACCGCGGACATAATTTCTGAAAATTTTCACAATGAAGACAACTCTTCTCTTTTTGACCGTCTTTCTCCTCGTTATGGCAGCCTCGCAGTCAGATTAGTAAGTTGAAACTTATCTTGTTAATAGAGACTTTGCGATTTTTCGCATTATAATTATAAAAAATTTCGAAATTTTAAAATCATTTCGTTTTATTAATTTCATAACGAAATACAAAAAAAGATTTCGTATATTATTTCGTAAATACGACTTAATTTGCGCATGCGCACTGAATGAAATAACAACAATCGTTTATTTTTAAATTTTGACGTAAAATTATTTTTTTTTTATTTTTTAGTTCGAAAGGTTGTGCGAAAGAAAATGCACCCTGCGCTTACGATCTTATATGTTGCCAAAAGGATAATTTGGTTTGTATTATTGCGCCGGACAAGAAACCATCGTATGTACAAAACAATGGAAAAATGTGAAAAAAAAACTAAAGCCAATAGGAATAGAAAATAAAATAATTGTTATATTTGAATAATGAGCATGCAAATATGTAAAAATGATATGCGAATGTAATTGTCATTGACGGGGAGATTGCAACGTTACCAAGAGACAAAGTAAATAAACAGAGCAAAAATGAGGATCGCAATCAGCTGGCATGTCGAATGCCATACCGTCTGTTATTTGGAAACATATATACATGGGCATTTGGCTAGTAGTACTAATGACATTTTGATTTATTAAGCAAGGATATATCAATAATGTGGCAAAAATAATTGTTGTTTTTAAGCATGGGATTAAACTGTGGGAGCAGAATGAAGTTTTTAAAACACTTTCATTTCAAATTATTTCGAATAAAATTGATAAGTTTGTATTTTGTTTTCATTTAGCAGTTAAAGGGTTTACGACATCATATTTTTTTATTGGTCCATTGGATAAAGCATCGTTTAAAACCGTTAAATAATTTTTCAGAGATTTTTTGAAGAATATTTTCGGGTTAAAACCCAATGTTGAAGCGGTGTAAACGATAGCAGACGAGATAAAAGCGAGACCAAATCGAGAATTTGCGCGATAGTCACCAGTTGTGACGTGAACCCTATTTATTTAACATGGAGAATTCCAAGTATGACGTCAGAAACGGCGCCCTGATGCTGGGATGCAGCAATTTCGCATCGCCTGGCGTTTTCGCCCCGCGATTCGCAACAGAAATCACGACTGCCACAGCAGACTAAACTGTGCGCGAAACTCCCATTGGTTAATGACCTATATTGTACTGAAAGTATATATTGTGGCATCTTATTTTAATCCTCTAGTCGATCCGAGTCAAAAAATCATTGTTTGATAGCCAAAAAATGTGCGCAACAATACAAAAACCCAAATGTAAATAATTTTTAAAAATATTTTACAAGCATTTTCATTTGTTAACAATGGCACGGACATTTTTGGATTACAAAACAATGATTTTTCGACTCAGCTCAACTAGAGGATTAAAATAAGATGCCACAATATATACTTTCGATACAATATAGGTCATTAACCAATGGGAGTTTCGCGCACGAAATGATAAATAGAGTTATAAGTGCAAATGGATAAGTAATTGTTTGTTCTAATTGTATAGTTATAACATCATGTCAATAAATATTTTGGGACATTGTTCCAAAATGATGTCACAACTAAGTTATTAGAACACGTGACAAAATACTCACATCTCATTGGATGCGATTTGTATTGCCAGGCGAAAAGTAGAATGTTCTGACGCGCGACGGAAGTGACATTTTGTGTGCATGCGCAGAGATAACACTGATGCAAAATCGCTGCATGTCTGCTCACTGTCTGACAGTAGCGGACAACAATGTCCCTCACCAAGCTCAAATAAGTTGTTCGAGATACAAAATAATTTTTTTAAACGTGTTCCGAAAACTTTAAAAAATAAATAAAAATTATATAGGCCATTTTAAAGGATGACGAAAATTATTCAGCTGTAAAATATCTGATGTCGTAAACCCTCAAAAAAAATTCTTATTACATCCGAGTTATTTTTTAATTACGACATAATCTATTCTATTCATTATATTAATCGTTATGAACCGGTACTGCGGATATAATTTCTGCTGGTATTCAAAGTAAATGAAACTACAGTCGCCACCCGATATCTTGATGCTAAAATTGAACTGCGCATTGCCATCTGCGCACAACTTACGTGAAGGCTTAATGCATGGCTACGCAAAACATAGTCCCTGGTGATTGTTGTGACTCAAACTGTAATAAACATACAAGACCATATATTATTGTAATTTTTAATATTTTAAATGACAATATTATAAGAAAACACAATAATTATGTTTTTGTGTTTGTTATTGTCCGATCTACGACAACGACAGCGAACTACATACATCAGAATTCATTCGCGATTGTTGTGCGCAGTTGGCGATGCGCAGTTCAATTTTAGTATCAAGATATTGACGAAATTTTCACTACTGCTGCTCAACATTCAAGTCTGAAAATGAAGGAAACTCTTCTGTTTTTGACCGTTTTCCTCCTCGTTTTGGCAGTACCGGTAACATGGTAAGTTGAATCATGCTAATGTTTATTTTAATTATCTGTTTTTATTTTATTTTTAAGTATGAAAGAATGTAAGAATGAAGATGAAGTTTGCCATAAAGGAAAGGGTGAATGTTGTTTACCAGATGAGTATTGGTGTAGTGGCATGGGTGAAGGAAACCCAAGAAAATGTCGGAAAAAGAAGAAATTCAAAGTTGTATTAAATAAGGCTTAAAATTATTGGAACAATGGTATCACATTGAATTGAATGTAAATAATATTTTAAACTACTATTTTAAAAACATTTTTGTGCATTGTACTAAAACTATGTTAGGCAATAATGTGATATCATAATGTAATACTTATATTGTTAATAAAATCTAGCAAAGTTCTGAATGACATGTAAAAGTCGCTGAAATTAATGGCCATCCAGCCAATGTAAAACTATATATTGTGGACTTGTGGTAACTCGTCAAAAAATCATATTAGACAGTTTGCGATTTCTCGTACGAGACCGAAAACGAGATTTTAAAAAATCTCGTTTTTTTTAAATCTCGTTAATAAAATGTCGTACCGTATCGGTGTTTGCGGTTGGTCACGAAACACATTACATACGACATTTAAATCGGCAGCAGCAATTTTTAGGAAAACGAGACACCTTACACAAATTAAGCCTAAGTATTGGGCTTGTGGTTTGTGCAAGGTGTTTGACTGATTAAAAAACTAACCTGAGATAATGTAATCGACACAACTTTGCCAAAATTACAGCCGAAGCGGAGGGAAAATGGCGGCAGAAATTCACGACAATTGTTGTGATTGTAGGCAGTGCGCATGCGCAAGTCAAGTCGTATACACGACAATTTGAAACGAGATATTTGAAAAATCTTGTTCGAGAGTGTTGGAACGAAAAATGAAATTACAAGATTTTAAATAAAATCTCGTAATAATACAAGTCTTTTTATTAATTATTATATTGTTTACCTATTGTTTAATGCACAATAGCTGGGAAAAGGCTCTAGCCAATGGGAGTTTCTCGCAATGTTTTGGAAATGGAGTTTAGGCGCAAATCGAGAAACAATTGTTTGTTCTAATTGTATAATTATAACGTCGTGTCAACAAATATTTTGGAATATTGTTCCAAAACAATGTCATAACTAAGCAATTAGAACATGTGATAAAATACTTTCATCTCATTGGATGCGATTCGTATCGCCAGACAAAAAGTACAATGGCTGTACTTTTTTCAAAAGTAGAATGTTCTGTCACGCGGCGGAAGTGACGTTTTGTGCGCATGCGCAGAGGCTGCTTGTCTGGGCCCAGCATAAGATTCACTTCTCAGCTAAAGTCTATTTACCTATAAGTTCGGAGTAACTCGGATTGGTCGGTGGACTGATCGGAGGAAAGTATTCATACACTAAGTCACATGTCTGTCAGTAACCAATAAAAGTAAAGGTCATTTTTGAATAAACCGCGCAAAACCGCCATCTTGAAAAAATAGATGGCCCGGTCCATGATCAGTACTAATCATGGCCCGATCGAACCGCGCGAAACCGCAATCTTGAATAAATAGATGGCCTAGTCAAACATTTGCCGATCAGTTTTGATCGGTTTAGAACTACTTTGTTATGCGCAACACCATTTAACAGTTAGTTGCCACGACCAATCCAAGTTACTCCAAACTTATAGGTAAATAGACTTTAGCGTGAGTTGACCGGAAACACATCTTTTTAGAAAAAAAAATATTACGAGATAAAAAAATGCATTAAATAACTTCATCATGTGGTTTGTAAGTCCATAACAAATTGAATAAAAATTTAATTTTCTTTTAATTACGACATAATTTTATTGTTATTATTTATTATTATCGTTATTTATTACTGCGGGTATAATTTCTGCTGGCATGACAAATTTTCACCACTTGCCGCTGCTCAACATTCAACTCGAACAATGAAGACCACTCTTCTGTTTTTGACTGTTTTGCTCCTGGTTTTGGCGGTACCGGTATCAGTATCGTAAGTTGGACTACCCAGCCTGCTAATAATTCTTATTTTAATTATCTATTTTCATTTTCATTTTCATTTTCATTTTCATTTTCATTTTTATTTTTAAGTGCGGAAGAATGTAAGAAGGAAAATGAAGTCTGCGTTCAAAATAAGGGTCATTGTTGTCTACCACATGAGCATAAGTGTACTAATGTGGGTGAAGGAAAACCAAGAAGATGTCTCAAAAAGAAGATAATCACATTTCAATGGAAAGCAAATGAAAATCAGTAAAACAAGGGTATCATATTGAATGTAAATGTTTTTAAGATTTAAAAAAATCTTACAAATATAAAAAGTATAAAATAAATTTGTAAAAAAAAAAAAATAAAATAAATAAACTTATTTTTTCTTCGGTTTTTCTTTAGTCAGTTTGAATGTGAGTCAGATTCCTTTTGTCAGTTAATGGCGTGTATGGCCATAGTAGCCGCTTACGCCGGTAAACTCTCTCTCTCTCCCGGTTTTCCTTAGTTTATTTATTAGTTTATTTAATAAAAAAACTTAAAAAATCAAATGTAAGGCCTTACACATTATTGTAAGGCCCTTACAGATCAATGTAAGACTGTCACGGGCCAAATTACCATTGATGCATTTTCCCAATCACTTTCCTATTGTTTGTAATAAATGTGTGTTAAATCCATGTCTTTGTAATTTGTAGTGACTTTGTAATCCTGTGTTTACTCCTGGCCAAGGTCACAGATGAGTGACTTGGTTTTTTACCTATGTTCTCCACCCTTCCCCCTCCTCCGATGTTGGTTAATCAGTTAGGTCCGTTGCTCCACTTTCTGAGTTATGCATACCAATTAGTTCCTGGTTGTGCTGTCATGCTCTGATTGGTTTCCTCTTTTTCTGGCAACCAATCACAGCATTCTGATGTTTTCTCAGGAGCATTCTAGCTCAGGAGCAGACACAACAACTTTGGACCTCGATCCTAACACATCAGGCTCTAACCAGCCACCATTAGAGGTGTTGTTTTGTCAACCCTTTCATCCTTAGTGAATGTCATCCATCTGAGTTTCATGCATTCCTTGTAAGCCTATTCTGTTATCCTTTATGCATTTTTATGGTCCTGGTTGACATTGTTCCCTGTCCAGGTTAGGAAATAGTATTGCTAGCTCTCTTTAATTCCTTTAACACACCTGAGGACATAGTGGTGTCAAGTCAAGGTCAACCAGACTTGTAGTGTGGCAGCCATCTTGTCTCCTACTTGTCCTGCTCTAACATCTAGCCCCCTTGGCTATAGATCATTGAGTTTCTTATGTTGGTTCTTTTTAGTTTAACCTAAGCTTTCCTGAAATTTATTGTGTAACATATAGAGTGTGGCGCATCCAGAACTCCACCGTTGTTCGAAATGCATTTTCAGGGCCACACTCAACCAAGGGCTCTCGCACTCTTACGGCTACGCGTCCTTCAAACGCGAAAATAACATCGATTCATAAGCCGACGTGTTATAAGACCCTTACCCTTTTATTGTTACAAATATGACTAATATTGTTACATCAATAATCAAACTTTTTTAAATAATTAAATATGTTGTTCGAAAATTGAGTTTTAAAAAATTTAAAGAATTCAAAGTCAATAAAAATTTGATTTCCTTTCCTTTTAATTACGACGTACTTAGTATTTTTATCTTTAAGCAAGAATTTAGTACTGCCGATATAAATCCTGGTGGCATTCAAAGAAAATCACACTTCTTGCTGCTGCTCAACATTCAACTCTGACAGTGGGTCGTATGAATAAAATTGTAGTATTTACTTGAAGGAAAAAGTAAAAGTAAAAGCATTTGCTTGAAGTAGAAGCAACTAGTAAAAGCAAATCCTCAATTTCATATGAATAAACATTTGCTTTCACTCAGTAGCAAAAGCTCTTTTCATTGAAGGTTTTGCTTCATCCTAACCTACATTTCTATTGTTAATTTTCCTGCTTTATTGCATCATATGAATAAAGTGAAGTTTATGCTTTTACTTCATAATTTCCAAAAAATCACTGAAAAAATAATTTGTAAACCATTCCTCATTTTCACTATTAAACCTGTATAATTCATGGTAGTCCTCATCTCGAGTTTCCGTAAGTGATTTGTAGTGCTTTTTGGCCTTGAAAACTGAATTAAATAGCAGGGCCATGGGACTGAAGTATACTCGGAAGCTGACTTCAAATTTTTGAAGCATTTGCTAAAAATAAGACCATTTCCTTCTGTTTATTTATACACATTTTAAGTGAAAAAAGTAAATGCTTTTAATTAGAGTAAAAACTACTAGCATGAAGTAACTACTATTTTCCTTCAAAGTCAAAGCATTTACTTAAAATTTTATTCTTAAGTATGAAAGTATTTGCTTCAAAATTATGAAGTAAAAGCATAAACTTCACTTTATTCATACGACCCAGTGAAGACAACTCATCTCCTTTTGACCGTTTTCGTCCTCGTTTGGGCAGCAAATTCGTAAGTTAAAACATAATTTAAATTCTGAGCATCCAATTTAGACAATTACAATATTCCCCTTCTTTGTGCAGCATGCAGGATAAAACTGAGTCTGACCAGAGTGCCGGATAATTCAAAGGATAACTCGGATTATCCGGCATGCCAGATAAAGTGAGTACAGTATATGCTGTGCGGTCCGGACATAATGCCATCCAGACAGCTTTATTGACATATTGTGCCACTGTCCCGGTCCGGACGTAAGACCTCTGTAGGTCTAACACTTTGCAAACCGGACATATTTCTGAGACCCGTCCTATGACCGCACAGCATATACCGGACATAGCGTCATCCGGACTAATTCTGCGCGCCATCCCCAGTCCGGACATAAAACAATCCATGTTAATGGCACCTCTGTGGGCCTAACGCTCTGCGCACCGAACATATTTCTGGGACCCGTCCTATGTCCGGACCGCACAGCATATACTGTATTACTTTTTACGGCACTGATTTGAATTTTACGGCATACCAAGAAAAAAGACCAGTTGTCAACTTGTAGAAATCGCTTTTAGAACATGGTATTTATTTTGATTTTTAAAGGAGAAATCATGAAAGAAAAAAATAAAAGTGTGAATGATTGTTGCCAACTGAGTGATTTTCGGTGTACCGAAATGCAACGTGGAAGAGATGGCAGAAAATGTGTCAAACAAATTACATTCTCAATTGAAGCTAGAAAATAAATTTATGTGGCAAAATTTAAAAAAAGTTCACTGAATCAAGAGTAATAAATCAAAATTTAAAAAGTAAATGTGTGTTTTTTTACCCGTCTTTTTACAATATTTTTAAAAAATGGCCAGAAAATCCATGTTGAGATCCCTAAAAATAAAAGTGAAACCCATTGTGTATGTGCTAGAAAAAGTGACTGTCACTAAACCAGGTTTCCAAGACAATCACCTAAAATTCAGTTTACATCTTCCAAAGCCTCAAAAATCATTTGGTTTATTGCGATTCCTTTGATTCCAAGTTGGCATTGCCAAAAACAACAACCGAAACCACCGTAGCTGGTCATCATTTCTTGGGACAAGTAATTTTTCTTTTCTGGGTTTTTTAATATAGGTCAGATTCATTTTGTCAGATTCATTTTGTCAGATTTAGAACTTCAGATTCATTTTGTTGGAACGTCCAAACCAAAACTCATCTTCAGCGTGGTCGTGTATAGAGAAGTATTGAGGGAAAAGTAACAGAAGGAAATATGAAACATAAATTAAAGAGTTTATGACGTTACATTTTTTATTAGTCTATTGAATCAAACATCTTTAAAACCCTTAAATAATTTTTTAGAGATTTTTAAATATTGAAGGATTAAACCCTTGTGAAAACAAGCAGACAAAAAAGTGATGACAGATAAAAGCGAAACCAAATCCGGAATTTGCGCGATTGTTACCAGTTATGATAAAGCCATTGATTTTCCAACTTTATTTCAATGTGTTCTCGTGTTGTTTCTTATTTATATACATCACCTGAGGCTGAAGTAACATGCGGTAAGTTCTAAGTTTCCGCGCTAAGGGTTACTTGCCATTGTGATTTATTGTCCATGCCAACGAAGTGATGTCTGTCGTCTAATAAATGACATCAAGTGGTGAATGAGGCGGAAAAGTGGTGAAGTAACATTCAGTTTCCGCTTCTGTTGGAGTCCCAGGTAGCTTAATGGTAAAAGCACCCAACCGGCAATTGGCGGATCTGGGTTCAAGTCCCGGTCCGGGCTCCAATGGAGTCTGGGCTGTTTGTTTTTCACCAAGTACAAATGTTATGAGAACATTAAAGCCAATAGGTGCATTCAAAGTCAAATGACTTACATGACTTACACATAAGTCATGTCTGAAATGACTTATAGCAAACCGATAGTGACCTAAATTGCGTCACTAAACAGATAAGTCAACTGTGATAAGTGGCTTTTTGATAAGTCACACCAATCGTGGATTATGACATGACTTATGCATAAGTCATTCAGTGGCAGCCATCTTGGATTAAGCATGGTGTTTCTCAACTCCAAACTGAGGTTTAGCAAATAAAACCTGCAAATTTTGTAAGTGGGAATGTCATTTTGCAACATCCAAACGATTTCTATCGGCATAAAAACAGCAAAAAGTAATGACAAACAATTTCAACGGACGTCACATCGTGTCCGCTGAACACGCACCTACGTCGGCCACGGTGTTCGCTGATGGTTCACCAAATAATTTTTCATTATTTATCACAAATTTTACTATTTTCTAGATGGATTTTCATGGAATATATTAGCCATGATGGAATTGACAATTTATCAGCTAAAGCTAATTGTTTCAAGCAAAAAAATCAGCTCAAAAAACTACCCTAACACAAACATGATTTTCAATCATAATTTTTTAAAAAGAAGCATTCACAATCTAAATACTTATCTGGCTTATCAGTAAGTCAGGATTATGCCAGATTACGCTAAGTCAAATTATGGTTTTAACTTTGAACGCACCTATTGATTTTCCAACTTTATTTCAATGTGTTCTCGTGTTGTTTCTTATTTACCAGTTATGATATATCCTCCTTCATTTATCTGAGAAATACCAGCTATGACATCAGAAACAGCGCCCTGCCAGCAGCGACCAACAATGTCTCTAACCAAACTCAAGTGAGTTGTTTGGGAATGATTTTTTTAAAGATGTGCTGATAACTTTAAAAAATAAATAAAAATCATTTCAGCCGTTTTAAGAAATGGCAAACATTATTCAGTCATAATATTTTTGATGTCGTAAACCCTTTAAATAAGCCGTTCAGGATACAAAATAGTTCCTATTTTGAAGTGTCTGTTTGAGTAAACAACTTTACAACAATTTAAGAGTACACCCATCATTAACAGTTTGCATTAAATTTTATTTAAATCTGCATAATGCTTAGTTCCCACTTGGCAGAAATTCCGGCAGAAAATTTTGAGTGCAGAAAAGTATGTGGACTGAAAAGTGGGCAAAAAAATGCAGAAAAATAGAATTTAAAAATGGATGCCAGCTAAGGAAAGCAATTTATAAACACTGATGCTTTCTACACTCAAAATTTTCTGCAGCAGAAAATTTTCTGCCGGAGTTTCTGCCAAGTGGGAACTAAGCATTAATCTACTAAAATTGCAGTGTCAATTCAGAAACAAAAATAATTGAATAAAATATCAGCAAATTAATATGAGAAAAATTTTTATTACCTGCTTCATATTTTTATCAGATAATAACTATTTATTTAAGTATCAATTGTAAAGTGATTCCAAAAAATATTATGCTGAACTGAACAATAGAAATTTTCCATTATTGCAACTTTAAACATTGAACTTTGCAAATGCAAGAAAAATTTCTCCCTTTGTTTTTTTTCTTTTTCTTTTTGGCAGCCACTGAATTGTGAGTTAAAAATATTCTTCATCATCTATCAACAATCATTCTAACAAAACATACAAATTATTAATCATCTTTTTTAACTTTTTTTTAAGTATCACCAATGTTAGTGGATGTGGTAAAGCCTATGCCTCATGCCAATATGATAGCCAATGTTGCGCACCGAATTTTATGTGTTCCGGTACGGGTAAATCAAGATCATGTATTAAAAACATGTACAATACTTAAATTGGAAGAATAAAAAATAAAAAATTGTTTAAAGCTAGATAGTGTATATAAATGTATTGTATAAGTAGTTGACATTACAGCTAGAACAATCAAAAGCAGAAATATTGGAGTGGAAACCAACTAAACTCCGTTTCCTAAACATTGCAAGAAACTCCCATTGGCTAGAGACAATTTATTAATGCACTTAAAAAAATAATTCGAAAAATGACCATAAAAGGGCATAAACGAAGATAATCGAACATAAAACGACCATAAACGATCATAAACATGACCATATATGGTAGTTTTTGATGGTTTTTGTATTAATGTGGAAGCAAACAGGCTCTAACCAATGGGAGTTTCTCGCAATGTTTTGGAAACAGAGTTTATATCACGTACTAAAGACGGATCCAGAAAACTACCAAAAGAGGCATCCAAGTCTGAGCACGTGCCTAATCCTTGCAATCAGGAATCAGGGCGGATAAAGACCCTTAGAGGCCTTAAGCACTAAAAAAATTATATAAGTGCGTTCAATTCCAAAGTGATAAACTGTTTATTTTGATTCTTTTGATTCTCGCTAGGCGGAAATGACGTTTTTTACATCATTTTCCAATAAACAGTTTACCCATAAACCGCTTGTACATAAACCACGATGAGGGTGATTTATGCTGCTGAAATCTTGTTTTTGGCGGCATTCTTGGCAGCCATTTTGAATTCGAGATAGACTGAAGATCGCTATAGCGCTGATCGACTTTATTAAGAAATTTAACTGTCTTTTTATACATTTTTTACTACATTACAACACTGCTTACATTCAGCATAAAGCAATGTGTATGAGAGGCTAAATTTTGAAAACTGTTTAATAAGACACTAGCCTCATCTATGGTGCTTTTTTTATAGAAAATTTGAATATTTACCGTGCAACAAAAAAATGTACTTATAAAACGATTTTATAAGTGAAGGCCAAGACACATGTGCAGTGTGCCCATCCCTCTGCTCAAAGTCAATGGTCACCCCTCAATCACGACTATTTTTCAGACTTATTTACATATTTTACCACTAGATGGTACATTTTATAAGTTATAATTACCAGCCGGAAAAGCCCGTCAAACAACGAGAAAAAACACCACCCATAATCCCAGCCAATCCTGTGATGCCAATCTGTGTTGCGCCATCTGCCGTGGATAAATTTTAATACCTGAGGCTTCGCAGGCAGGCTGGCAAATTATTACATAGGATGATGATACATTTTAAAATTAAAAACCCTCTAACCAGACTGTCTCTCTTTAAGCATAAATTCTTGAAAATTTATTACCGCGGGTCTAATTTCTGCCGGTATTTAAAGCAAATCAAACTGTAGAAAATTTTCACAACTTGTTGCTGCTCAACATTCCCTCTGACAATGACGGCAACTCTTCTTCTCTTTTTGACAGTTTTTCTCCTCGTTTTGGCAGTCACAGAATCGTAAGTTAATAATTTATGAATCAAGCACCCGACTCTCACTTATCCGAAAAAATGTCTTCCAAAAAATCGAATGAGCCTTCCGAAAGCATTTTTTCGGATGAGTTGAACCTTTGCGATTGTCTAAACTCTGTTTCAAAAACATTGCAAGAGACTCCCATTGGCTAGAGCCTTTTTCCCAGCAATTTTTTAATGCACTTAAGAAAATAATTCGAAAAATGACCATAAAAGGGCATAAACGAACATAAACGAACATAAGCGAACATAAACGAACATAAGCGAACATAAACGAACATAAACGAACATAAACGAACATAAGCGAACATAAACGAACATAAACGAACATAAGCGAACATAAACGAACATAAACGAACACAAAACGAACAAAAAACAATCATAAAAATGACCATATATGGCAGTTTTTGGTGGTTTTTTGTATTAATGTGCAAGCAAACAGGCTCCAATTAATGGGAGTTTCTCGCAATGTTTTGGAAAAAAAGTTTACAACCATTCTTTCCGACAAGTGTAAAGTCCTCTTTCCAAGGATTGCTAACAAATTCTTTTTATTTTATTTTTAAGTGTGCAACCATGTACTAAAGAAAATGGCCAGTGCATGTTCTCAAATAAATGTTGCCAACCGGATACCGGCACTATTGAGTGTACCGGTAAAGATGTTAGGGCAGGAAAGTGCCAACGAAAAAAACCACTTAATTGTATGAATATGAAATAAATAAATAACAAAGATGAAAATAAGAAGGAAAAAAAAAAAGAAGAAAAAACTTTTTCAGTTGCTTTATCATCCCTCTGCAACAGCAATGTTCTATCGTTAGAGACTTGTTGTTTTACTTGTACTTTTTTTAGTACATTCTTTTAGGAACACCCTCTAAATATATAATAAGTGTGGCGTGATAAAAGTTATTTATAATTTTATATTAATTATAACGATATCAAACACAATAGGACCTAATTATTATTTAATTAGGTGTTGCAAATTCCTAATAGTTATGAGACAATAAATACCAAGAGACCTGATTCACTAAACAGTAGTTATTTCATAACAATTGAGTTTATAGATTTAGAAAAATTAACTCAGTTGACTTAACTGCTGAGTTAACTTAAACTCATTACATGTGACGTTCTGGACGTCATAGTTATGGCAAATGACTTGCTTAACCCTCAGACGCCTAACATTTTGGGTCAACGCAAAGACCTATTAGTGGTGTCGATTGACACGTTTTATATACTCTGAGTTGAAGCGCTTTAGTGCTGTTACCATGGTTACCATGGTTTTATAAACTGACACTAGGTGTCACCGATTGTAAAAATCAAGACACTCGGTCAAAATGTGATCATTTGAACAGCATGCAAGATGTTTAATTATTTATTTATAATAATTGTGTATATTAACTTAATTTTAATTCCAATTAGTGCAATTAATTGCAATTGATATGAAATGTGAACTAAACATGTGCCGACATGTGCTTTGTTTATTCTCTACTTTGCATATAGGTGGCGTTGTATTTTAAAAGCGCTCTCACTAAAGAGAAAAAAATGCAGTGAAAACCGCAAACGTTTTAAGCTGAGATTTTAAGGGGCTCATATTTTTATTCAGAACTATTGCCTGTGTCAATTGACCCATAGGATAGGCTTCTGAGGGTTAAGGCAATTAATTTCAGTTAAGTTGCGTTCAATATTGCCTGAATAAAATTCTTAAGTGTGTAGTTGACTTAAAGTGACAGGACATGATGTATTTGACGTCATATTCATCTGAAACCTCCTACTTTAGACATTTTTACTTAAGTTACCCAATTTGTATCTTAAGTAAAGATGTTCCGATGACAATGCATTCTGTTAAATTCAGGGGTCCCCCCCCCCTCTTGTCCACAATAAATTATATGATTGGCAACAATGGCAACAATGATACAAAGGCCAAACCTCATTGTATTACTCAACCATTGAAACATGTGGTTTGGTAGTATTATAACGAAGTGTCTCTAGCCAAGATGGCACACCATTGATAAAACTGATTAACTCTAATTTTAAAAGATCGTCTTTCCAACCTTATACCAGAAAACAATTATGCAGTACACCGATCCTCATGGGTCACTCAACAATACACACAGACTACAGGCAGACTGGAATGCAGGTAAAGCCATTCTCATCAATTACCCATTCTTGATTTCACCACAGACCTATATAAACTGTACTAAAAACTCAAGTATTGTGGGTAGACAGCATAAGTTTCTTACACTTCCTGGTTTGCAGAAGTGTGGTAGAAACATGTTCTATCATACTTCTGCTAACTATGGCAATGAATGATACTTTCAAGCACCGGAAGTTGTCAAAGTAAAAAAACTAAGCGACTTCTTGGTACAGCTACTTCTCCACTGGCAGCATGAACAATGTTTGGAGTTCGTAGTCAGGGTAATTTTTATAAGAAAATGTTTTTATTAAATTATGTTTTTAGACTAATTAGACCATGCTCTACAACTTTCTAATTGAGTATTCGGCACTAACTCAAACGATTAAAAAGTTAAGAAAGCAATGAGTCACTTCTAGAGATGAAAAGTCAAATTTTATATCGTCATTAACGTTGCCATACCCACTTTACTATTTGACTACGTCAACAGAATTTTTCTAAGATGGACAAGTTGAGAGAAAATTCGACTTAACACCCTTAGTTTGGGACACCCTGTATGTGGATGTAAGCCCATGTGTGCGTATTTAAGCTCGGGGCTAAAAATCGTGCCGCTAAAACGGCGGTTTTCCGATTACAAGCCCATTAAAACCCATTAAAACTATTGGGCTTATAAAAATTTCGGTTTTTTCGATAATAAGCCCATGAATGCTAATGCGGGGTTTTACGGTATAGGTCTATGATTTCACCGAACAAAATGGTAAGTAAAATTCAAGGTAAGCAGAAACCACAGTGGCTTATTTTTAATAAAAAACGATGATGCCAAATCATATAATTACAATACTTGACAAATGCTAAACATTACAATACACACTTTGTGTTCAACTAATTAAACTAAATCAAAAATAACTTTCCATTGATGCAAGTTTTTCACATTTACATACATTATATACAATAATCGCCCATTTAAAGAAGAAAAATAAAAAAAAAACAAACTATTTTCTGTTTAATTTTTATAATTGCAATAAATCATAAATGAAAAAAAATAAAAAAAAAAAATAAAAAATAGAGAAATATTTAATATTAGATTTTTACAATTCTAGTAAAAATGAAAAACTCTTTAGTCCTTGCGTGGATGATTGTGACGTAACGACGATGAAAACGTAAAGAAAAAAAAAATATTATTATTACTTTTTTTTTTTTTTTTTTTTTTTTTATTAGTTGAATGAGTTATTTACAGGTCCATTTACACTACACTTCACTCTTAGTTCAAAAACAAGATGGCCATTTTTGAATTTTGAACAATAGAATATCCATTTGGTTAGTTATCTATTTATTGGACCGCTTTCAAATTTTTTTATTACGAAAATAAAAAA
>JH431198.1:283020-327424 GCA_000239455.1 Strigamia maritima
AGTCTTGGACATATGGTACCATTATTAACATTTTCAACTTTGGTACCATTTTCAACTTTGGTACCATTTTCAACTTTGGTACCATTTTCAACTTTGGTACCATTTTCAACTTTGGTACCATTTTGAACTATGGTACCATTTTGAACTTTGGTATCGTTTTTGACTTTGGTACCATTTTTGACTTTGGTACCAATTTTTCAAACTTTGGGTACCCAATTTTTCAAACTTTGGTACCATTATCAACTTTAGTACCAAAGCTAAAAATGGTACCAAAGTTGAAAATGGTACCAAAATTAATAATGGTACCAAAGTTGAAAATGGTACCAAAATTAATAATGGTACCAAAGTTGAAAATGGTACCAAAATTAATAATGGTACCAAAGTTGATAATGGTACCAAAGTTAATAATGGTACCAAAGTTAATAATGGTACCAAAGTTGAAAATGATACTAAAGTTGAAAATGGTACCAAAGTTAATAATGGTACCATATATCTAAGACTAAAATTAGGTACCAAAATTAAAAATGTTACCACTTGCCTAGTACTAAAATTATGGTATTTGATACCATTTTTAACTATACACAATTTGAGAAAACTTTGGAATATAATCGTCTTTCCCGCCTGTTTTGGGCACTGAGCATGCGCAGTGTGAGTTTCACACACACACTCACACACTTGCGCAATCTTGCATTTTGGGTGTTTCAGAAACTTTGCGCACTGAGCATGCGCAGTGTGAGTTTCACAGTCTCACACTTGCACACTCATGCGCTGTTTCTGAATACCCCTATTGTTTCATAGCCAAAAAATGTGCGCAACAATACAAAAACCCAAATGTAAATAATTTTTTAAAAATATTTTAC
The DNA here is from genome assembly GCA_000239455.1 of Strigamia maritima. Lineage (NCBI taxonomy): Eukaryota > Metazoa > Arthropoda > Chilopoda > Geophilomorpha > Linotaeniidae > Strigamia > Strigamia maritima. The sequence continues at coordinate 283,881 of JH431198.1, forward strand.
AAGCATTTTCATTTGTTAACAATGGCATGCACATTTTTGGACTATAAAGTAATGATTTTTCGACTCGGCTCAACTAGAGGATTAAAATAAGATATCACAATATATACTTTCATTACAATATATAGGCCATTAACCAATGCACGAAAAAAAACTAGTGGCCATCACTGAAAATCTAGCAAAATATCGTAAAATCTCACTGCAAATCTCTCAAAATCTCAAGGAAATTCATTGCTAATCTTGCAAAAAACAAGATTCATTACCTTCCATTACTCTTTCTACTTGAGATGATGTCATTTTATAAGCACAACCAATGGGAGTTGAAAACAAGTCTTATAAACAGAACAAAACCTGGTAATAAATTTAAAACCAAAGAACCAACTGCTGGACCTAGAACCATACCTAAAAACAAAAACCAAAACACAGAACAATACCTCATGCAAAAGAAATAAAAGAAACAGACCAATACCTCATGCAAAAGAAATAAAAGAAACAGACCAATACCAACATGCTAATGAAATAAGATAAACACAGACCAAAACCCCATTTTAATAAAATAATACAAAGTAAAGTATCGTTTTGTTCACACTGTTTGTAGACAGTAAATGTAAACCGACCAATCACATCATTTCTCATTACGTCTCGTTTTTCATGCGAGAAGCGGCTGTCTTCTCATTGGTTGTCATAATTTCCAAAGTTACATTACTTCTTACTTTAAAATCTATTATGACGTTTGACCGTAAGTTTACGTCTCTGATTTTAAACCCACAATGCATTGCGCAGCCTTCTTACGAAGTGGTGTGAACACCAACATAAACAAAATGGCAAGTAAAATTCAAGATAAGTATGTAAACTCCGCCCCATAATACCTCACACTAATAACGTATTACACTGATAACAGCGGCATGCCGAATAATGACAAGTTCAACCAGGGTCCCAGGTAAAACAAGTCAAAAAAACTGACACAGCCGCATTGACGTCAGTTGAACGTTAAAGGTTAGTTCACAATGAATGCGTAGCTTTCATGCGACGATTCAATTATTGCATGTACGAAAGTTGTTTACATCATTGTGATGTTTACATCATCAGTTCTACTACTAAATCACTTTTAAGTCCACTGAGCATGCTCAGTCACTAGGAAGTAGAATGACGTCAGTCACTAGGACGTCACAAGAGAATCGTTTTGATTGGCTATGTATCATATGTCACATTCCATGTACGAAAAAGCTCGCAATACTTCAAATTATTTAAGTCTAGCTTTGCATGCCAACTACGCGTGCAACCGACGTGCGTGGAGCTTGTATGCAAAATTTTAGCTCATTGTGAACGCCGTTGCGTCCATTGTGAACGCCGTTGCGTCCATTGTGAACCAGTTTTTAGGCAAATGTAGCACTAACTTTGAAATGGAACATTAGTGCTACGTTTTCTAATTTTTTTTTATTATAAATATAAATTTCCAGCATGTTCGAAATTTCCGGGATGTTCGAAATTTGCGGCATGCCGGATTTCTCAATTCTGGTCAAACTCGTTTTATCCAGCATGCCGCTGTTATCCGGTAAAATGAAATACTCAATGTCAATAAAATACTAATAATAATTCATCGGTACTCACATTACAACTGTGATTGATGAACCTGGCCAAATTGCCGCATCGTGTCGCATCGATGATCGTTTCAAGATCGACTCGAAACAAATAACTGCTCCCGATCCCGATTTCCTCGTACTTTCGCTCGCGTATATCGGCTATGATCGGTCGCACCATCTGGCCGACGTACTCAATCACCATTTCGTCGGCCGCGATCGGCTCCAACGCGAACAAACCCCAGTCGTGGATCTTACTCTTGGCGAATTTCAATTGTTTTTTCCTGAATTTCAATTGGTTAAATTTCAACAGGTCGCTGTAACTCTCCAGACCGACGGACGTGAGGAGTCGCCGCTGATTGGACCGCACTTCTCGCGTGGTCTGCGCGGCTAGTTTCGCTTTGTTCGTCGGTTCGTCGTCCATTTCTCCTCTTCCACTGTGGTGTTTAAACCGGAGTTTTTCTTTCACATCGAGTTTATAGTAACCTTCACTACGTGCACAGCCTGTTGCGTGGATTCGAGGACCGTCGTCTTTTCGCTTCTTTTTCGGATTTGGTATGTTTGTAGGTGGAAAAGAATTAAGGATTATTGTTGATATAATGGAAAATAAACGTGCAGAATGAATTTTTCAATTGAATATTCCAAGTTTTGGCGAGAAAATAATGAAATATCAAAGTTTTTTGGATGTTTTTTGTTACGTTTGTGTTAAGTATCATGCAGCTTGTAGCTAAAAATAATGAATTAGTCATATAATAGCGTTTTGAATCGTTAGAAACTCAAAAAATGTATAAAAATAAACAATTTTATGTTACTTTTGTTTGTTTTTTTTTTTAAAAAAAAAATAAATAAATTAATTAATTAAATAATTATGATGGAGATTTGTATATACTGTAATAGCACAAGGTATCGAGCAGCTTTAAGCTATATCAGAAATTTGAGTTTTCAACGATTTAAAATCATAAAAAATGTTAAAATATCAAAATATTTGAGATTCTAAAACATAAAAATCCACAAACAAACATCAGAGCTTCAAGATAACAAGGCATCATGCAGCTCACAGCACAATAACAAAGAACAGTGAAAGTTAGAGCAAAAAAAAGAGAACAAAAAGTACAATACCAACAACAAATAAATAAATTCCATTAAATTGACAAATATTCAGAGTTTACGACATCAGTTTTTATTGGTCCACTGAAAACGCATCGTTTAAAAACCTTAAATATTTTTTCAGAGATTTTTTTTTAAAAAAAATATTAAAGGTTTAAAACCCAATGTTGAAGTTGTGAAAACGAGCAAACGACCAAAAATTGAGAATTTGCACGATTCTTACCAGCTGTGACGTAAACCCTATGTATTTAACATGGGGAATACCATCAGAAACAGCGACCAACAATGTCCCTCGCCAAGGTCAAATTCGCTGTTCGAGATACAAAATAATTTTTTAAAACGTGTTCCGAAAAATTTAAAAAATAAATAAAAAATCATTTCGACCATTTTAAAAAAACAACGAAAATTATTCACCTATAAAATATCTGATATCGTAAACCCTTTAAAAATCAAGTGTAGTCAAAATTTGAATTTTAATCGACAGTTTACGATTTCTCGATTTCTCGTAGGAGATTTATTTCTTTACGAGAATGCCAAAATAACGAGATATTGTTAAATATCTCGTCGCATGTATTCTCGTTTGAAAGGTCTCGATCAAGATTTTTCAAAAATCTCGTTTCAAATTGTCTTGTATACGACTTTCCTTGCATACATGCGCACTGCATACAATCAAAACAATTGTCGTGAAATTCTGCCGTTATTTTCCTTCCGCTTCTGTTGCTATTTTGGCAAAGTTGTGTCGGTTACATTATCTCAGGTTAGTTTTTTAATCAGTCAAACACCTTGCACAAATACTTAAACTCTATCTAACAATTCGTGCACGAAACTGAAAAGTGAACTTTTTTGCATTGTACTGAAAGTATATATTGTGGTATGTTATTTTAAACCTCTAGTCGAGCTGAGTCGAAAAATCATTGTTTCGTAGCCAAAAAATGTGCGCACCAATACAGAAACCCAAATGTAAATAATTTTTTAAAATATTTTACGAGCGTTTTCGTTCGTTAACAATGGCATGCACATTTTCGGACTACAAAGCAATGATTTTTCAACTCAACTCGACTAGAGGATTAAAATAAGATACCACAATGTATACTTTCAGTACAATGCGTAGGTCATTAACCAATGGGAGTTTCATGCACGAATTTGATAAATTGTTTTGTATTCCAAAATTGTGCATGCCATTGTTAACAATGTCCGCAACAATACAAAAACCCAAATGTAAATAATTTTTTAAAATATTTTACAAGCGTTTTCGTTTTTTTGGCTACGAAACAATGCTTTTTTGGACTCAACTAGAGGATTAAAATAAGATACCACAATATATACTTTCAGTACAATGCAAAAAAGTTCACTTTTCAGTTTCACGCACGTATTGTTGGATAAAGTTTAGGCTTAATTTGTGTAAGGTGTCCAGTTCTGCTAAAAATTGCTGCCGCCGATTTAAGTGTCGACAAATCGCAAACACCGATACAACATTTTATTAACAAGATTTTAAAAAACAAATTTTTTTTTTGTTGAAAATGTTGTTTTTTTAAATCTCGTTTTCGGTCTCGTACGAGAAATCGCAAACCGTCTAAAATGTGAAAGACATTAAAACATCATTCTGCCCAACCCCAACCCCCCCCCCCCCCAAAAAAAAAAAAACCGATCAAAAGGATATGCGAATGATCGACCCAATGCGTATCATTCAGCCAATAGCCATGCGCATCGTCCTGCAACATCTTATCATAACTCCTCTTCAAATAATTCACATCCTCCGAGTCGATTCCACTCCTCAAAAATTCATACAAAATATTCATCTCGGCCAACAAATCCCTTTTCTCCAACAACTTCCATTCCGGCGCCTTCCTCTCCACTTTCCGATGCCTCGCGCGCGGTTTCGTCACTTCCGGTTCGACCGCCGGCTTAAAGTACTCGTGATCGGCCGGGAACCCGTAGTCGTGATCGTCGACCCAGCACGCTCGCACCACCGAATCGATCACGTCGTCGACACTCGTGTGCGACTTCCGGTCACCATCGACACTGGGCGGCTTCCGGCTGAGCGGAAGACAGTAACTGTGGTCCTGGAAGCAGGGCAGGAGAGGCTCGGTTTGGTCCATCGGTTCGGGGATCTTGCCCTCTTCCGGTTGATCGGGTTTCGTGGAACTCGGTTGCGTCTCGCCGTTCACCAGGTCGGCGTTCAAAGGGGTTGTCCGGTCGGGGTCCGGGTTGAAGTTGGCGTAGCCGGCCGAGAGAGCGACGAGAGCTTCGGCGGCCGCGTTCGCCTCGCGCTCGTTGCTCGTCCCGTCGGGGGTGACTATGTCTTTGAGCACTTCTTCGACTGTTTTGTTGTCTACGAATTTTGGGATTCCACCGTTTAGCGGTGGTGGCACTTTGAGTTGGGGGTCGTCGTCGTCGGGGAGTTTGGGTTTGGAGTCTTCTTCTTCTTCGTTGGGGAGATTGGGTTTCGATTCTGGGTCTGGTTTCGAGCTGTTGAATAGAGGAAATAAATGTAAAAAATTTATGTTTATGTTGTGATGATTGTTTGTTATATGGTAAATGTCGTTTTTTGTTGGTAGGAATCGATTTGATGAAAGGGAATAGATTTTCGTGCAAAAAATCGATTTATAAAAAAGAATTTTCGGTTAAAAGTGGATAATTTGGGTTCAAAATGAATAATTTAAGTTAAAAATGCATTTTTCATTAAAAAAACGACATTTTGCATTAAAAATGCATTTTTCATTTAAAAAAATCGACTTTTTGCATTAAAAATGCATTTTTCATTAAAAAAAATCGACATTTTGTATTAAAAAATCGACATTTTGTATTAAAAAATCGACATTTTGTATTAAAAAATCGACATTTTGTATTAAAAAATCGAAATTTTGTATTAAAAATCAATTATTTGAGTTAAAACTCCATATTTTTGCAATTTTCTTCTCATGAAAATTATTGTTTGCAGTGAAAATAGTTTCCTTTTGATAAAAATCATTAAAAAAAATCGATATCTTGCTACAAAAATCAATTTTTCTATAATAAAAATAATTATTTCACAATAAAATCAAATATTTTCTTCACCGTTTCACTTTTTTTGCCCATTCGTCATCCTCATCTATCTCCCCTCCTCCTTTTCCGACACTTCCGACTCCGATTCCGACTCCAGCGAATCCTCACTTTCACTTTCGGATTCATAGCTGCTAAGCGAATCACTCTCCAACTCCGACTCATCATCCGATGAAACTAAAACCAAAAAAAAAAAAATTACAAAACCTCAAAAAACAAAAACCCAAACCCCCCCCCACAAACCCCAAAAAAAAAAAAAAAACTCAATTTACGGTCCGAAAAGTCTTTATCGCTGTCACTATCATATACTTTCTTCTTCCGTCTCTTAACCTCCGTATTACTCAGCAAATCGTACGATCTATCAACTTCATTCTCAGAATCCTCGTGCCTTTTACTATCATCATCGTCCAGAGGTGGCGGCGACGGCGGTTTAATTTTCCTCTATAAAATAACAAAAAAAAAAAAAAAAAAAATTAAATTCCTATGTCCGACGGAGTGGATTTGGTACGCGCCATTTGAATAATGACACCCAAACCCAAAATGACTTTAACACGATACAACAAACAAGAAGAATAATTATTCAATTGAATTGTACCCTAAATGAGGGCATTTTAGGCATGGCAGCTTTAAATCCGAGTCCGATGTTCCAGGAATCGTAGCCCAACCCGATGGTTTGGTCTCGGGACGGATCGAATAGAGATACTAACGAAGATGAGATTTCGGCTTTCGATGGCGTCGTTTTCTCTTCGCTTTTTTCACCCGTGGATGACTTCGGCTAAAAAAATTTTAAAAAAAATAAAAATCAGGATTTTATTCAATTAATTACCATATATACATACTCGCGTATAAGTCGAGGATTTTTGGACCAAATCTTTTATTTTATTTATTTATTTATTTATTTTTTTTTAGTTATATTTTTATTTTATTTTTTTAATACTTAAAATGGCTATTGACCCTCGTATAAATCGAACCAAATAGAAATAAAATAAAAAAAATAAAATTTAGGGGGTCGATTTATACGCTTTTTGACCCGTTTTAAGTCAGGGTCGACTTATACGCGAGTATATATGGTAAGATGATTTAAACCTTTTGTAGCATTTCTTGTTCGTCCCACCACTGTTCGAAGTTCTTAAATGCAGTGTTTTCAATTATTTTCTTGCATAAATCTCTGCCCATGATCTGTTTGAGTTCTTGTGACACGCTATCTAAAACGCCCCTAAAAAATTGAATTTTTTTTTAGTGATTAATTCCGGAAGAAAATTGTAATTGTTAAAGAATTGCTTTAAGGGTTTTAATTGATTTGTAACTGATGTATTGAAAATAAACAATGTAAGTGAATTTTTTTGCATGAATAAGTGAATTTTTGTATTTTTTGTGCGAAAAATTGATTTTTTGCTCGAAAAATTGATTTTTTGCTCGAAAAATTGATTTTTTTGCTCGAAAAATTAATTTTTTGTGCGAAAAATTGATTTTTTGCTCGAAAAATTAATTTTTTGCTCGAAAAATTGATTTTTTGCTCGATAAATTGATTTTTTGCTCGAAAAATTGATTTTTTTGTGCGAAAAATGGACTTTCTGTGAGAAAAATTGAATGTTTGTGCAAATTTTTGTGCAAAAAATTAAATTTTTGTGCGGAAAAGTTGATTTTTTTTTTAGCGAAAAATTGATTTTTTTTAGCGAAAAATTGATTTTTCGTGCGAAAAATTGAATTATTGTTAAAATTTTGTCCAAACAATTGAATATTTGCCCGAAAAATAAACATTTTGTCCAAAAATGAATTTCCCATCCCAAAAAACAAAAAAAAAAACCCTATCCACTCCACAACCAAACATCAGTTACAAACCAATTCCCACCCCAATCCAACCCATACCTCAACGTCGGTATATCCCTCTCCTCCGCCGTCAACGACCCACTCGCACACTGCACGGCTCCAATCGGCCCTCCTCCACTACTAAACAACTGTCCACCTAAATAATAACTCCCAGGAAAATTTGGCGGCGGATGCGCCATAAAATTCCCCGCAAACTGCCCCACCCCCACCACACCAGGCGCCGAATACGGAAAAACCCCGTGCCCCGCGAATCCAAAACCACCACCAGGCGGCCTCCACATCCCCATATAAAAATTCGGATACATCGAGCCCGCTGTCTGACTCTGCGGCAGCAAACTCGGCGGAATATTCCCGTACGGCTGCGTCTGCGCGCCACTCGGCGGCGGATACATCGGATTAAACCCGTGCGGCAACGCGTTGAACTGCTGCGCCGGCTGAACCTCGATCTTCTCATCGCCGCTACTCAAACTCGACAGCGACATATTATCGTCTAATCCGTTACTAGAGTCATCGTGTTCCTCCCCCGGCGTTTTAACCGCGTTTTCCTGACTAACTTCCTCGGAATACGACTTCTTCGAGTCCTCGTCGACATCCGACATCGAAATCCCCCGCAACTCCCTCACGGCGTTCATCAGCGAGTCCTTAATATCCGCCATATTCCTCTCCACCGTGAATTGCGCCCACTTCCGGTACTCATCGGACGATACGAACGGCGACGGCGGCTGAGACAACAAATCAACCGGCGATTTATCATTTTCCGGGGTCTCGGGAGGTGGCGGAGGCGGCGCGACTTCCGGACAACTGGGCGGCGACGGCAACGGCGGCGGATCCTCCGTGACGGAAGCGGAAATGGGTAATTTCGGTGACGATTCTTCGATTTTATCCGTTTTTTCCATTTTTTCATCTTTTCCTTCGAATTCGAGGTCGATGAACGGCAGACCGCGTCCCTCGTTCTGCTTTAAAAGGAGTTCGATGCGCGAATCGAGGCTTTCACGTTCCGGACTGCGTTCCTTCTGGTTTTCGGGGACCCCGTACTGTACGTTGTTGGCCCACGACGGATCCCAGTTGGGGTTTTCGCCCCAGATGGGTACGGGCCACGGAGAATGAGTCCCTGGTGGATAATGCGGATATCCGTTGCCGTAGTGCGCGTTCGCGTATCCGTGGGGATATCCGTATCCACTATCGTAACTCATTGGTGTTGATTGGTTGGATCTGTAGGCGTAGTCGGAGGAGTAGGTGATTTCGGATTGGCCGGTGGAGTAGTCGGAAGTTTGTGCTGGGGTCGGGAAGTCGTTGGGAGGGTAGTTGGGGGGTTCGGCCCAGGGTTTGGATTCCGGGGGTGGGAGTGGGGGCTGTGGGTCGGGTTTTTCGGTTGGGGTGGGGAGTGGTGGTGGCGCGTCGGTGCTGGTTGAGCGGCGGCGGGGGTCGTTGGTTGGTGGTTTGGTTTTGTCGTCGGTTGGAGGTGGTTTTTCGACGGTTGCTTCTTGAAACATGCGTAGACATTCTTTCCCTAGAAATATGAAAATATACGTTTTTAGTTGATGTTGTTTGCAAGTGATTTTTGAGAGATGTTCGATTATTTTGAAGATTTATGAAATTATTTGATTTCAGATTTGAGTTGGTTTGTCATTTTTATTAAAGATTATTCAGTCATTTTGGTAAATTTAGTCAGACATTTTGGTAAATTTAGTCCGACATTTTGGTAAATTTAGTCAGACATTTTGGTAAATTTAGTCAGACATTTTGGTAAATTTAGTCAGACATTTTGGTAAATTTAGTCAGACATTTTGGTAATTTTAGTAAAGAATTAATCGATTATTCAGTCATTTTGGTAATTTTAGTAAAGAATTAGTCGATTATTCATTCATTTTAGTATAGAAATAATCGATTTTTCGTCATTTTTGTATAGAAATAATCGATTTTTCGTCATTTTATTAAATAATATTCAGTCATTTTATCAAAGAATTAATTGATTATTCAGTCATTTCGGTCAGTTTTATTAAATAATTAATGGGTTATTCAGTCATTTTATCAAAGAATTAACTGATTTTTCGCCATTTTATTGAAGAATTAATCAATTTTTCGTCATTTTATTGACGAATTAATCAATTTTTCGTCATTTTATTGAAGAATTAATCAATTTTTCGTCATTTTATTGACGAATTAATCAATTTTTCGTCATTTTATTGAAGAATTAATCAATTTTTCGTCATTTTATTGAAGAATTAATCAATTAATCCAATCTTTTTAACTATTTCATAAAAATAATTTGAGTATTCAGATACTTTGACCATTTCATGAGAATTAATCGATTACTTTGATCATTCAGTAAGATTTACTCAATTATTTGAGTTTTCAGTCCTTCCCTCAAACTATTCTAATTAAAAAGTGAATAATAAGAATTATTTAAACTAAAATCCAAATTTAATTAATAAAAAATATTAAAATATATTTTTTGTTTACCAAATGTATCCAGAAAAACGTTGATTATATCACCCATTACAGATGTTTGATTTAGCTTCTCAACACATGCTTTTGCTGCCTTAATACACGTAAACGTAACATGTGCAAGACCCAAATGTTTCTTCGTCTTTGGGTGATAATAAATTAACATATCTTCAATCACACCGAATTTTTTCAACATATCTTCCAGAAAACTATGGTTGATATTATTATTCAAGTGCGTAATGGAAATCTCCAACGGTGGTGGAACTCCCACATAATTATCATCAATCTAGAAAAATAATTTGAAAATTTAGAAAATAAAATTTAATATTTGTTAATGAAGTTTTTATAATTAATGCCTTAAATCTCGGTATTGGAAGATCCGGGGTTTCCAATCGCGTCCAAATCTTCGTAAGTTGCGATCGCGGATCGCGAACTTGCAACGGCATCGTATTATCCTAGAAAAACAAATAAAAAATAAATCAAAACCATAGTAAATTTACATTTATATTAAGTAAATTTATTATTTAAATTTACTTAATTTTATTTAAATTATTTAAATATATTAAATTTATATTAAGTAATACAAAAAACACCAAATTCACACAAAATTAATCAAAAACACCAAATTTTCACCAAATTAATCAAAACTATAGTAAATTTACATAATAAAATTTGAAAAAATTAAGAAACCCCAAATTTACATTAAATATTAAATAATTGATTAATTTGGTGGAAATTTGGTGTTTTTTGATTACTTTGGTGTAGATTTGCTATTTTTTGAATTATTTAGTAAATTTTCATAATAAAATTTGAAAAAATTTGAAAAACACTTAATTTACCTTAAATTACGTAATCAAAAAACACCAAATTTACATTAAATAATTCAACAAACATCAAATTTACACCAAATTAATCAAAACTATAGTAAATTTCCATAATAAAATTTGGAAAAAAAAATTAAAAAACATAAAATTTACCCAAAATTAATCCCAAAAAAAAACCACCAAATTTAAATTAATAAAATATTTGTTTAGATTCACTTTCCATAAGAATTTATGCATTTCATTATTAATTTACTGAAAAATAACATTTATTTTTCCACAACAAATGCATCAAACATCAAAATTTGAGATCAATTTCCACAATCAATAAAAATAAAAAAAACAATTTTAAAAATTAAAAAAACTTCGTGTTTTCTTTCATCTTCATCCACAAAAAAACCATTACCGCAGGTACAACTCCATCATATCGAATCAATTTCGCAGCTCCTTTTTTAAGTGCCGGGTCCACTAATAACTTATAATTCCTCTTCTTCTTTTCTCCTTGTCCACTTCCAGACGAACAGGGCGAACACTCCTCCAACCCATTCATCTCTAAAAAAATAAAAACAAACAAAAAAAAAATTAATAACTCTTAAAAACACAGCCCAAAACAAACAAAAAGTTTTCCATTTTAAAGAAAAAAAGCCAAAAACAGCTTGTGTATTGAATCTCACTTGCAAACAATGTTGCACTTATTCAACCCGCCCGAAATTCGGCCATAAAATGTCTCTAAATTGAATAAATAAGCTCATCAGGTCGATCAATTTCGGTGTAAACTGGCCTCGTTTGAAAAATGAAGGTGAAAATCATGATGCAAACAACAGCCACACACTAAATACCAAAACGGGGCGGCCATTTTTCAAAGACCTTCCCATAATGCACCAATGGTTGGCTTTGTTCCTTCTTTGAACGGAAAATACTTTAATGAGTCGTTTTTAAAAAAAAAAATAAAATTATTTACTCTATTAAATATCGCTCCTTCTTTATTATATTCATATTTAGTTTGTGTTTACAGCCCTTTCATCCTATTAATTATTCGGATCAACGAGTTTTAAAGATGCGAATATGTGTTGTTGGCCGCGAATATGTGTTGTTCAAAGCGCAGTATAGTTGTCATTATGTCGGGGAAGTGATAATGGCGGTTGTTGAGATGACGTCGGATGTTATGAGTTTCTAGTTGATTTATGTTTTAGTTTTTTTTTTTTTTTTTTTTAATACTATTTTTTGTTTGTTAATTGTTTTTAGTATTTGAAAATTAGTAATTTTTATGTTTGTGTAAGTTTTTTGAGTTGTTTTATTAAAAATAAATAAATTGAGAACTTGATTATAGCGGTTGTTGAGATGACGTCAGATTTATCAGGTTTTTTTTTTTATATTGTTTTTTGTTGTTTTGGGATTGGAAATGAAATTTTTATGTTTGTGATTTTTTTTTTAGATGTTTTATTTGTTTATTTTGTTTAAAATAAATAAATCGAGCGGTTTATAAAACGTGATTAAATTACTGAGCATGCGCAGAGAGAGTTGAAAATGTGCACCACATTGCTTGCTTGGGTTTCGTGGTGTTAACAATGATATTTTTTTGGTTTTAATCCTGTTAAAGGTGAGATACATTCGTAGTTTTAGGTTCGATTCATCTTTTTTTAGTATTATTATTACATAATTTGGTTTGTATGCGTGAAAATTTATTTATTTATTTTTTTTATTTATTAATATCAATTTTTGCGCCAAAAAACACGTTAAAATGTTCGATTTTTTAAATTTCCTATATTAATTTGCAGGTAAAACAAAGGAAAACAGTGGAAAAATGCCGGATGTACAAATGTTGAGGGCATTACATAGAAAAATGATTGGAATTACCGATGAAAATGAAATAAATTACAATTTAAAGGAATTCATAACGTAGTTTGTAATTTTTTAAAATGATAATACTTGATTTCAATGTTTTAATTTACATTTCAGAATTCTTTCCAATCAATTTGATGATAAAAACTTGACGCAGGAAAATTGTAGGGAATTAATCGAAGTGGTAAAACCGTTTATCGTCCATATGCATTTAAAACACAACACGATGGAGGTATAAATGATGATATAAGTCATTTTAACAGTTTAATAATTTGGATATTAATCTTAGGTTTTGGATCAGACACGATATTACGACTATATGGCTGGATTAGTGTCATGTTACATTGATTTACAGATGAAATTACTAAAAATGTAAATTTTTTACATAAATTCGACGTAATTCGATGTAATTTTGGTTTAATTGCAGGTCCAATTTGATTAAAATGATAAACAAACTCAAATCCGACATCATTTCATCGATTTCAGCACTTTTGAGTACAATTTTCGGTAAAATAAATAAATAAATATCGAAAATTCTCAATTTTTTTATCATTTTTTCTTTATTTTTCTTCCAGGAAATTCAAAACTACACATTTTGGATACACTTTTACAACTCCAATCGAAACCAGCTACAAAAAGACGCTGTTTAAGTCGATTTTTAATGTGCGTATTTTTTTTTATTTTTTTATTTCAATACAAAATAATTAAATTTTTATTTTTTAATACAGGCGAATATCTTCGGATAAACACTATACTTCAACCCCAGAAAAATACATGAAAATGATAATAATATTCAAAATAATAATGACAAAATGCCCGAAGAAACGTAAAAAACAACTAAAAACACGATCCTCTAAGCTCAAAGTTCCCTCGGGTTTAATCGAGTGGTTAAAACAATTTCACCAGAAGGAACTAGTGAAATTACTCAAATCACACTCGTCTAAATCGATAAACAAAATTCTTTTATCGGATAAATTCAACTTTAAACAGCGCACAAAGTTTTTAGATGTAAGAAAAACGATGATTAATTATTATTTGTACGTTTTTTAAACGTTTTTTGTCATTTTATTTCAGCGGATGTGCAAATATCGAGTAGAAATTGAAGAAAATCGCAATGAAAATCGAGATATCGATATGCCAAAGTTTTTTATCGATAAAGGGGATGAAAAGGAAAGTGAAACGAACCATCCGTTGTTGTTTTTCGTGGATAAGGGCCGAGGTGGAAGGAAAGATGAAGAGGAATCAATGGTGGAGGATGATTCGTATGAGGGATTGACGAAAGTGATTGATAATATGGAAGATACTGAGGATGACGAAGAGGAATCGGATGATGAATGTAAAATGAATGAGGAAAAGGGAGGAAAAAGTGACGATGAATCGGATAATGTGTGTGAAATGGAGGAAAATGTGGAAAAAAGTGAAATTGATGACGAAAAAGAGTCGGAAAATGAAGAAAAAAGTGAAATTGATGAAGATCAACGTGAAATTCGACTGAAAATTGTTAAAAATCGTTCGAAACTTGTAACTGAACAGGAAATAGTGGATATTTTGAGCAATGAGCATGAAACAACGTTGGAAATCGAATCTTCGGATTTAATGAGCGAAATTGAACAATCGGCCATTACAACTCCACAAAAATCGAAGCGAAAATTGATAAAAAGGATTTAAATCGACTTAAATCGGATTTAATTGACAAAAAGACACTAAAATCGTCTCCATTGAAGAACGAATTGAAGAAAAACGAAATTATAAACTCAAGTTCAACCGCTAAAATTGCTGAAAAATCGATCGCAGCTCAGATAAACCTGACTACACCTCGGAAAAATGCAGAAAAATCGACTACACCTCGGAAAAGTCCAGAAAAATCGACTACACTTCGGAAAAATGCAGAAAAATCGACTTCACCTAGGAAAAGTCCAGAAAAATCGACTACACCTCGGAAAAATGCAGAAAAATCGACCACACCTCGGAAAAATGCAGGAAAATCGATTACACCTCGGAAAAATCCAGAAATATCGACTACACCTCGGAAAAATGCAAAAAAATCGATTCTATTTGAGAAAAAAGACGATAAATCGATTTTGTATGAGAAAAACTTGGAAACTTGTGATAACGATGCATCATTTCATAAACCACTATCAGCATCGACACCATTTTGTGATAATTTCAAGCTAAACATTAGTCATGACTCTTTGGCTAGTCTGTCTACTTCCAGTCCCCGTGTCGAGCTCATCGACATTCGAAAACAACTAGAAGATGAGTCATTGTCTGAATTGCAGTTATATTTGACCGATTCCGACGAATCCATATCAAGAAACAGGAAAAAAGACACTTGTCCATCTTCCCCATCTAAAAATTCACCGGTCAAGCAAAGTTTCACTCAAATCCCACAAAAATCGAACCGGTCGTCGCCATCAAAGAAATCACCCATTAAGGAAAGAATTGATCTAAAATCGAACCGGTCTTCGCCATCTAAGAATTCACCCGTTAAGCAAAGTTTCACTCGACTTAGGTCTGCCCCATCTAAAAAATCAGCAATAATTAGACAGGAAGTTGATTTTTTTAACAAAAGTGATGTTATTGCATCTGGGAGTAGTTTATCTAAGAGAACCCGACGAGCATCAGCGACATCTAGTAAGGATTTATCGATTTCAAACGATGGATTGCCGAGGATTAAGAAACGACGGATCGGGAATAACATTTCCGTCATTGCATCGCCTGTTATCGACACCCCGGATCAACCCGTTACGGAAATCGATGACGGTGAGTTTTAGTCCCGAGTATTCTCAATAGGTAATTAGAAAACCTGAAGCAAGAATACCCGGATACGGTGGATTAACAAATAAATGCATGAATTTTTATTAAATACTTTGTATTTATTAAATTCTTAATAAAACTCAAATTTTTAGTTTTCTCCGTTTCCAACCACTAGCGGCGATTTATAGAACTAAAAAAAACTGTATTCTTGTTTCAGATTTTCAAAGGTTTTTTTATTTTTGATTGAATATTTAATTTACATTTACACAAATTATAAGGTTTACGACATCACGTTTTTTATTGGTTCATTGGATCAAGCATTATTTAAAACTCTTAAATGAATTTACGGAGATTTTTTAAAAAAATGTTTTCGGGTTAAAACCTGATGTTGAAATTGTGAAAACGAGGAGACGAGAATAGATGCATTCAATTACATGTCTGATTTCGATAATCGGATTTCCTCGATTTCAGAAATCTACGGAATCTGAATTCAGGTTTGACTGCTCTGAGCATGTGCAGTGCACTAATTCCTTATCATATTCAGTGATCCGAAACAGATTCTTAAAGCATCATCACCACGAGGCGTTGATCTAACTGAAATCCAAGATGTCAGCATGCGAAATCGACTATCAGCCGTCAAAAGCGACTTTTTAATCGATTTCAGTAATACAAAAACATCCGGTCATAGAAAACTGGGAAATCCAAGTAATTGAATGCACCTTTATGAAAAAATGAGATAAAAACGAGACCAAATCGAGAATTTGCGAGATTGTTACCATTTTTGTGACATAAATCATAGGAAACACTAACTGTGACGTCAGAAACGGCGCCCTGCCAGCAGTGGCCAACAATGTTCTTGAGCTTTCTAATAAGCTGTTGGAGATACAAAATAATTATTTTTAAACGTGTTCCGAAAACTTGAAAAAAAAAAAAAATCATTTTGGCCATTTTAAGAAATAGCGAAAATCATTCAGTTACTGTATAAAATATCTGATGTCGTAAACTCTTTAAATAAAAAATAAAATTATTTTATCAAGAAATAAAAACGTGCAAGACTCGTTTATTTCAATTGTATAAAAAAATATTGTTTAACAAAAAAAAAAAAAAAAAGTGATAATGCCCCTTACCACAGGTGATGATGAAAAAAATAGAAATATATGTTGGCTGTACAAACACGCGAGTAGGTTTACGAAAAATGAAGATTTTTTTTTAGATTTATTTTTTAATGATTATGCCACGTGATTTGTTCCAGTATTAAATAACAAGGGATCCAGCAAATTGAGAATTCGAATCCTGAGGAAGTTGGATCAATTCTTCCAAATCGATCACGCTGATCCGAACCAAATCGACATCTGCAAACCCATGAAGGATCCGGCCGATCTGACTGACTCTTTGCGGATAGTTCGGATCGCGTTGAAAGACGAGGAGATTGTCAGTGGGTGTGCGAATAACATGGAAATCGTTCCTGATTCGGAAACGGAAAGTGTGGCCGAGTTGAGTTATGACGCTCTAGGTATTTTTGAGCCTAGTTTAAGCCTTTCTGATGAGATTTAGTTTGTTTTTTGTATTTTTTTCTTGTTTTTTTTTTTTTTTTTTAGATATTGATTGTATATTATAAATATTTTATGTTTGTTACAGAAATAAATCAAATCGATTTGATATCTTCGTCAAAGCGCTGTCATCGAAGATCTTCGAGAATTGCTAGAATTAATATGGATTCTTCAGTTTGTAGTGATGATTCAGTGTTAACATTGGGTAAATATCGAATTTCGTTTCGTTTTTTGTTTTTTGTATGGGCATATTTTGTCAAATTCGGCCTAAAATACATTAAAGCCAAATTTGAATAAAGGATATTTTCAATGCATGAATGTACCGGAAACGTACCTTGTAGGCATTCATTTAATTTCATCATTCATCAAATTTCAGTTCATCAAATTAAAACAATTCTGTGATTAAAATTCACGGAAAAAGTTTTTGATGAAATTTTACCAAACTCAAAAAAATTTGCATGAAATTAAAATTTACCAAATTCAAAAAATTTTAAAATTAAATCTAAAATTTTTTGAATTTGGTAAAATTTTAATTTTATGTTGAAGATTTTGCAATTTTTTACTGCATAAAACTCTGTTTCCAACACATTTCGAGAAACTCCCACGGGTTGGAGCCTGTTTGCTTGCACATTAATACAAATTTATATAAATTTATATAAATTTGTATTAAAAACCACCAAAAACTACCATATATGGTCATTTGTATGGTTGTTTTTTTTTTGTTCGTTTTATGTTAGTTTATGCCCTTTAATGGTCATTTTTCGAATTATTTTTTTTAAGTGTATTAAACAATCGCTGAGAAAAGGCTCTAGCCGTTAGGAGTTTCTCGCAATGTGTTGGAAACGGAGTTTTCTCCTTTTACCACAAGGTTGGGCATTGTATTGCAAGTATATATTATGGCTACTCATTTTAATCGAGCTTGAGTGGGAAAACCATTGTTTCGTAGCCCATAAACAATACAAACACGCACAAAAATAAAAATTTATATCATTTTTCAAACATATTTGTGCTACAAAACAATGATTTCACGACCCAGCTCAACGAGACACTCAAATGAGCTGCCATAATATATACTTTCGATACAATGCACTTTAAGTGAGTTATTATATTTTTATATATACAGATGGAGTAAAAAGAAAATCGTCAAGATATTCAACAATGGAGCGGAAAGTGTATGATCTTCGAGACCGAAGCCAGAAACCCAAAGTTTAACATGACTGCAGTTGTTTTTAGAGTTTTAAAAATGTAATATGATAAGTTGTATTAAATTTTATTCAAATTTTATTACTTGTTTGAATGTTTTTTTTTTATTCAAAATCAAGATTCCAGGATGAAGAAATGTGTGGTAATATATTTTGCTATATATTCTGTTTATTCCAGTTTACTTGTGAATTCACAACTATACTAGAATTAAACCAGACTGGATTGTTGTTTTTTTTTAGATTTTCGTCGTTTTATGCTTTTTATCATGTATTCAATGTATATATTATTTTGATCACTTGTTCAAAGTTAATCCTGATTATTTACTAATAAAGTATCAAGAGCGCAAGAGAACTAAGGTACCAGTAGCACAACCAATGTGTAAGTCGATTATTTCGTGATAAAATACAAAATCTTGACAATTTTTAACTTTTGCAGGCAGAAAGATATGTAAAGGTCCGCTAAGACATCGAACTAGTAAATGTCAAGCTTGTAACTAAGTAAAAAATGAGAAAAAGTTAATTTTCAAAAAGTTTATTTTAAGCATTAATAGCAAAAAATAACAAAAATAGTGACAAAATAAAAAATTTAATTCGATGCATTAAACTCCTTTCAAAGATGACATTCCAGCTCGCATTATTTCGTCCACCAACAATAAATTGCTAGCAATAATCATACTAAAAAAAGAAGAAGAAAGTCATTAATTATATCTGGAAAAAATGTAAAATTTCAATAGACGGTTTGCGCTTTCACGAACGAGATTTTATTACGAACGTGAAATAAATTAATAAAAATGAAATAAATTCATTTTTATTAATTATCTCGTGTCTCGTGATTAAAATCATTGTTTTAGATTGCGCTTGCAGAAACAATTAAACACGAACGAGAACGAAATAAACAAATACACGAGAAACATGGCTTTATTCAGAAAATGTATAAATTATGTGTGTCTAATGCCATGTTTATATAAAAAATAGTTAGTTGCAAACAAATCTCTAACCTAGATGACTAAAAACCTACCGAAAATACGACGAGCCGATGAAAAACAAGATGGATGCCTCGCTCGCTTCAAATTGCAGAACAATGCGCATGTGCGAATTTTGATGCACACTGCGCATGTGTAGTGCATTCGTATATCAACTTATATACGAACGAATTGAAAAATAAATCTCGTATATTCATACTACGAATGTTAAATTAAATACGAGATTAATTTTTAAAATCTCGTATTTATATAACATTCGTAATTAAAAAAATTACGTTCGTGAAAGCGCAAACCGTCTAATGAAAAATTTCATTGAATTTTGATATGAAAAATGAAAAATTTCGATAAAAAATGAAAAATTTCAATGAAAAAATGAAAAATTTCAATAAAAAATGAAAAATTTCAATAAAAAATAATGTCAATAAATTTCAATGAAAAAATGAAAAATTTCAATGAAAAACGAATAATTTCAATAAAAAACAAACAATTTCAATAAAAAACGAAAAAACGAATAATTAATTACCATGAATGGATCATCTGCTTCTTCACTCGATAGTTATCATAAATCCCTGCATCTTTCGGCACAAGTGACTGCCCACTCGATAAATCCAATCCAATCGGTGCTCCAGTAGTAGTGATATCTTCCTGCAACTTAACAATCGTATCCTGAATATCAAATCCAGAATTCGCCGCCAGAACTTTTGGAATAACGAGCAGAGCATCAGCAAAGGCTTGGACTCCCAAGCGCATGCGTCCTTTGATGGTTTCCTTATATTTCACCAACTCTTTATGCGCCAATAACTCGAATGCGCCTGCTCCTGGAACCACACAACCTAAGAAAAAGGAAAACTTGTTATTTTCCGTTTTATTTTTGGTTTTTGTTTTGGTTTTTGTTTACCGTCTTCGATTGCGTTTTTGACAGCACGTAGTCCATCGTGAATGGCTTCTTTGATCTGGGTTAAGGTATATTTGTTGGGGCCTTTGATGAGAATCGTTACTGAGAGCGGGTTTTTGCAGTCTTCGACGAAAGTGAATTTGTCTTCGCCCAAAACGTATTCGTAGACAATGCCAGCAAAGCCGAGGCAATCGGGGGTTAAGTCTTCGACGGAGTTCATGGCCATACCACCACAAGCAAGGGTTAATCTGTTATAATATATATTTGAGTTTTTCAATTTCTTTCATAATTTCATTGAAATTCATCAATTTCCATCATAATTTCATTGAAATTCATCAATTTCCATCATAATTTCATTGAAATTCATCAATTTCCATCATAATTTCATTGAAATTCATCAATTTCCATCATAATTTCATTGAAATTCATCAATTTCCATCATAATTTCATTGAAATTCATAATTTCCATCATAATTTCATTGACAATTTCCATCAAAACTTCACTTTAACACAATTTAATTTAATAAATTTCCCATTCATACCGTTCCATATTTCGACGCTTAGCACGACGCACAGCCAAAATCCCTTCACGAGCGAGTAAATCATACGAAAATGGATCAATACCCTAAAAGAAAAAAAAAAAAAAAAAAAAAAAACTAAAATACCTCCAAACAAATCAAAAAACAAAAACAAAAGAACCACAAACCTTTTGATTAATAACAACAAATCCTTTATCATTATCCTCGCAAACTTTTCTCTTTAAATCGATAATCTTCTGAACACGATTCTCAATAAATTGACGTTCAGCCGCCACCAACTTCTCACGATCGTCAGCCGATTTGTAGAAAAATCCCGAATTAACTTCACTAAAAATTACAAACAAAAAAAAACAAAAAAAAAAAAAAAAAAAAATACAAAAACGAATTTAATAAAACACAAAAAATCAAATAAAACCTTTTTTCATATTCCAACGAAATGTTGCAAGTGAGAATGTACGCGTTTTCAACGCGTTTTTTCATATCAGGATGTCTGGCTCCGTGATCGAGAACCAATCCTCGTACGAGTTGAGTATCCATTTCAGTTTTATGCTGCATTTCCATCAATTCAACCATGTGCAGATCCAGCGGCACATCTTTCTGTTGAATCGCTAAAACCGCATCGACGCAGACTTCGGTTAAGATGTCGGCCAGAACCGGATGGACTTTGGTTCGTAATGAAGTTCTGGCGACGTCGATTAAGATTTCGCGATTCATTTCCTGGACTATTTTCATTTTTTCTAAAACTTCCAGGCATTTGGTCTTCGCTAATTCGTAGCCTTCGGTCATTAAACGTGGATGCAAACCCTAATAAATGTTTTAAATTGGTAGTTGTTAATGTATTTTGATTTTACGGAGTTGACTTTGGGATTTAGTTGATCAAAAATTGTGAATTTTTAATTTTGTTTATCAAGTCATGATATATGTTTTTTTAACTAAAAAAGTCAAGATATATGTTTTTTTTAACTAAAAAAGTCATGATATAAGTTTTTTTAACTAAAAAAGTCATAATATATGTTTTTTTAACTAAAAATCATAAAATTTGTGTTTTTTTGATCAAAAATCATAATTTATTCCATTAAAATTAATGAAATTTGTAATTTATTTGATCAAAAATCCAGAAATTTGTGATTTACTTGATTTTAGTCACGAAATTTGTGTTTTTTGAACAAAAATCATAATATGTGATATATTTGATCAAAAATCATGATATGTGATATATTTGATCAAAAATCATATGTGATATATTTGATCAAAAATCATGATATGTGATATATTTGATCAAAAATCATAAAATTTGTCATTTATTTTGATCAAAAATCATGAAATTGTCATTTATTTTGATCAAAAATCATGAAATTGTCATTTATTTTGATCAAAAATCATGAAATTGTCATTTATTTTGATCAAAAATCATGAAATTGTCATTTATTTTGATCAAAAATCATGAAATTGTCATTTATTTTGATCAAAAATCATGAAATTGTCATTTATTTTGATCAAAAATCACGAAATTTTCGATTTAACTAATCAAAAACCAAAATCCCAATATCCGACACACAAAACAACATACTTCACTAATATATAAATCAGCTTGTTTCAAAAGCTCCCCAATCAAAAGCACAGTCGATGTAGTTCCATCTCCAGTAAATTCATCCTGCGCTGTCGATGCTCTAGCTATGAGTGACGCAGTGGGATGTTGAATTTGCTGCAATTTAACAAAAAAAAAAAATTAAAACCTCATAATTTTCCTCCTTTAAATCAATAAATTTCATTTTCAAACCATTTCATGAAGCAAAACATTTCCATCCTTAGTTATTTTGATATCACCAGCTCCAGTTACCAACCTAAAAACACAATTTCTTATTAATTTTCCGAATTTCGAAATTTTTTTTGTCCTTTTATGAGCATTACAATGCAATTTAGGCCTAACCTCGTGGGTGTGGGCGCATTGCCGTGATTTTACTCATAAACTTACATTTTCATGGTCCCTTTCGGACCCAAATTTGTCCTCAAAACATCCTGGATACCTCTAGCCGCTGATATATTCACTGCAAGGGCTTGAGCGGCCCGGGCGACTTCGGCTTTTGGGTTAAGATTAACAATCGCTGCCATTTTTGCCTCAGAAACACTGGGAATGAATGGACAGATTGCGTTGTTAGCCCCAGAACAAATCCTAATGTAAAAAAAGATTTTATTTGTTAAAAAATATTAAAACTCATGAAATTTGGGATTTATTTGATTAAAAATCTTGAAATTTGGGATTTATTTAATCAAAAATCATAAAATTTTAGATTTAATTGATTAAAAATAAAAAAAATTATTTAAAATTCTATTTCCGATATAAAAAACGAGATTTTTCAGTGATAATATTTAATAAACCTCAGAAAATCTATATTATTTTAAAATTTATTCTAAAGTATTTTATTTTTTAATAAATAATAAATAGCGAAAATCGTCCTGTTGTTAACGTCAGGTGTGTACTTCCGGTTTGATTTTTGAGCGCAGTTAGGAGCATTAAAAACTCCTTAAAACCTTAAAAAATGTCAGCAGATGAAGAAACGAGTCATCGAAAAAGGAAAAAACGTTTATATAACACAATTAGAGAGCAGGTAAATATAAAAAAATTGAAGTTTTATTCATTTTTTAAAATAATTTTATGCATTTTTAGATGGAATTCTACTTCAGTGACTCGAATTTAGCCAAAGACCGATACTTATCACACGTATTGAAAAGCAGTCCAGATGAATGTAAAATAAAATATATATTCATAAAAATATTGATATATCACAAAATTACAACTTTATATTTAATTTCAGTTGTTGATATCGACGTTTTTCTCAAATTTAACAAAATACGACGTTTAACTTTGAAGAAAAATGAAATAATCTCAGCCGTTTCATCATCCGAGATGCTACAAGTGAATTATATTCGATTTAAAACAGTAAAAAAAATTATTAAAACGATTATTTTATAGGTAAACGACGAGAAAAGCAAAATTCGGCGCATAACTCCTGTAGCTGTACGCGAAAACATCGACGAATGTACAGTTTTTGTGGTAATTAATCGATTAAATGATTAATTATTACGATAATCAATTTTTTTTCTCTTTAAAATAGGAGAATTTTTTAAGTACTACCGATACAGATTGGTTAAAAAGTCATTTCAGTTCGTTCGGTGAAGTAACTTATGTCAGTTTACCGAAATTTAAATCAACTGGGCAAATTAAAGGTTTCGCTTTTGTTGAGTTTTCAACTCCGGATGCAGCGAAACGAGCGTGCGAAGTGATTAAATCGATTTTTTTATATTATTTGATTGGTTTAATTATTTTTTTTTGTTTTTTAAGCATTTTAGTATCACAAAAGGCGACACTGAGACGAATATGTACAGCGAACCGCCGATTAAAAGTCGTAAAATCGATCAAAATGAACAAACCGAAGATTATTCGTCACAAAATGAAGTAATTTAAATTGGGGGGAAAAAAAATGAAAAAAATAAAAATTAATTATTTTAAATTTATTTAGGAATTACAAACGCAGCAGGAAGGAAACACGCATGATAAGAAGAAGAAAAAACGGAAAAGAAGAAAGAAAACCAAAGATACACAAGACATTTCGCCTAATCTTTATGTAGTACCAAAGTAAAACCCCCAAAAAACTCATAAAAAAGTCAAAAAAACACAAAAAAACACGATTTTTTAAGTTTGTGATGTTTTTTTTAGTTTTAATTTCAATTTGTTGGGTTTTTTTTTTGTGGATTTTTCCAAAAAACTCAAAAAAAAATCGAAAAAAACTCAAAAAACCCATAAAAAAAAAAAAAAAAAAAACTAGAAATAAAAACAGAAAAACTAAAAAATATTTTTTTTTTCCCAACAGAATCGAATGGAAACGAATGCGAAACAAATATCTCTCCCTACAAAAATCGAACATGGCGCAGATTAAAAAAACCCTCTGTCTACTCAAACCCAAAACCACTCCAACAGACATCGAAAAAGAAATTTCCGACACCGAAAAACCGACAACAATCGACTTCAAATCGGGATTAATCGTGAAAATCTCACTAAACAAACAAATCCTTAATCAGAAACTCTTCAAAGACGAAATCAAATCGATCGCGGACATCGCCTACTTTGAATTAGACAGAAATCAAGAATTTGTTTACATTCGTAGTAATACCGCCGAAGATTCGAATAAATTATTAAATTCCGACCTTGTCGCGAGTTACGGCCACGGAGAAGTGCTAAAAGATGACGAGGAATGTTCGTATTGGAAGAAAATCGAAGTGGACAGACGAGAAACTAGAAATACGAAGACACAGCCGAAGAAAATGCGGGGCAGGGAAAAAATCATTTCCAAAGCCGAAAGTCTGTTAAATGCCCCGAAACACATTCATTTCGACGATTAAGTGATTTAAATGCTGTATTAAATGAATAAACGTGTTTTTGTATCCTTGTAAGCACGTTGGTCTGGATTATAGACGATTAAAGGGTATATGACATCAAAAATATTATGACTGAATAATGTTTGCCATTTCTTAAAATGGCTGAAATGATTTTTATTTATTTTTTAAATTTATCAGAACACCTTTAAAAAGGCGTCCTGCTGGCAGGACGCTGTTTCTAACGTCACAGCTAGTATTCTCCATGTTAAATGAATGGGGTATACACCACAACTGGTAACAATCGTGCAAATTCTCGATTTGGTCTCGCTTTTATCTCTCACTTTTGACTTTTTCATATTGTTGTCCTCTCGTTGTCACAACTAAACTCTATCCAACAATTCGTGCGCGAAACTGAAAAGCGAACTTTTTTGCATGGTACTGAAAGTATATATTGTGGTACCTTATTTTAATCCTCTGGTCGAGCTGAGTGGAAAAATCATTGTTTTGTAACCACAAAATGTGCGCAACAATACAAAAACCCAAATGTAAATAGTTTTTCTTAATATTTTACAAGCGTTTTCGTTTGTTAACAATGGCACGCAGATTTTTGGATTACAAAACAATGATTTTTCGATTCAACTTAGCTAGAGGATTAAAATAAGATACCACAATGTATACTTTCAGTACAATGCGTAGGTCATTAATCAATGGGAGTTTCGTGCCCGAATTTTTAAATAGTTCAGTATTCCCCATGTTAAATGAATGGGATTTGGATCAGAACTGGTAAGAATCGCACAAATTCTCGATTTGGTCTCGCTTTTATCTCTCACTTTCTCACATTGTCGTCCGCTCGTTTTCACAACTTCAGCATTGGGTTTAAACCTGAAAATATTTTTCAAATAATCTCTGAAAAATTATTTAATGGTTTTAAACAATGCTTGATCCAATGGACCAATAAAAACTGTCATGTCGTAAACCCCTTATTCAATGAAAGACACAGGAGAGGTTCGCAGAGATTCTCTAATCTCAAATTTCATCTTGGTGGTCGTTATTTTGGTTTTATTTTGGTTTTACAATGACATTTTTGATTTTTTTCGCATTTTTCGGTTGGTTTGTGGTTGGGTGTCCACTCGCCCAGGCTGTTATAAGCGTAGAAGTCCATTGGGTAATCGTTTTGGACGGATATTTTATCGAGTACAATGGCAGCTTCGTAGGGGTTTAATAAAGGACGGTGGAAAGCGTAGCCCCAGTCGATGGATAATCGTGGGCACGCGATTTGGATCCAGGCATCGATTCCGGTGAAAAGTCGTAGTTTGTCCGGGAAAATTTCGGACAGGAGAATAATGACGTAATTCTTGGAAACGTTTTCGATACTTTTCTGGAAATAAAATGGAGATTTTAAAAATTTAATGAAATTTCAAAAGAGATTTTAAAAATTTTAAAATTAAAAAAAAATAATTCACTATTTTCTACTTCTAAATCACATGTGGCGCCGAAGTAAACAAAGATGACGTCGTAGTAAACATTATTTAACATTTTTTCCATTATATTTCCAACATTTTTCCAATATTTTTTAACATTTCAGACATTTTTCAGAAATTTTTCTCAACATTTTTATCATCATTTTTATCAACATTTTTCCAACATTTTTCCAACATTTTTTCAACATTTTTCATTCATTTTTCATTTATTTTTCATTTATTTTTCATTCATTTTTCATTCATTTTTCATTCATTTTTCATTCATTTTTCATTCATTTTTCATTCATTTTTCATTCATTTTTCATTCATTTTTCATTCATTTTTCATTCATTTTTCATTCATTTTTCATTCATTTTTCATTCATTTTTCATTCATTTTTCCAACAATTTTCAGCCATTTTTCAACATTTTTCAACATTTCTCATCATTTTTCACATTTCATTTTTCAACATTTCTCTGCATTTCTCGGCATTTTCCAACATTTTTCAACATTTCTCTGCATTTCTCGGCATTTTCCAACATTTTTCAACATTTTTTTCAACATTTCCAACTTTTAAAATTTCAAATTACCTGAATATTTTCCATAACCTTCGGATTCCCCTGCCTGCCTAAAGTCCCCAAAATAATCCCGAACAAGCCCGCCACTTTAGCTTTCTCAATCGACTCCATCCTCAACTGCCTCAACCGCTCCATCTCCAGACCTTCTTTCGTAAATATCTTCGAATACGGATCATACCTAACCAAAAAACAAACAATAAAACCATTAAAACCAACAAAAAAACCAAAAAACAACCAAACCTATAAGCTTTCAACATCGGATTCGCAATCATAATCGCCTCCAAATGAAACCGTCCATCCCCTAGATAAACCAACGCATCCACATCCCTAATCACAGGAGCCGTACAGCCCAGAATCTCCCCTGGTGACAACGGCTTACTCTGCGGCACAACCACCTCGTACTCTTTACTCAACTCCAAATTCGACGCTTGTACCGTCGTTACAAACTGAATAGTCGATACAATAGCGAGTTTACTTCCTTTTACAAAATTATATTTAATCGTATCAATAAAATGTTTCGCATCGATTTTAATATCAACAAAAACGTAAAGCATTTTCAGTCCTTTGGTGACGTCCATAGGAATCAGACAGCTATGCCCATAATGCACCATGAAATCGGCGCCGAGACTTCTAGCAGTGAAGTCGTCGACGCAGCAGGCCCCGTATGTGACGTCACCCATTATGATCGTGTCTGCGGTTGTGAATTTTTCGATGATGTCAGATATTGTGAGTGAGTAGATGAGGAGACCTTCCGGAAATTGAAGTGCGACACATTTCGAGTTGTTTTCTTGGATCCGCCATATTGTTTTCGGGATTTCGAAGTTGTAGTTGGATGGTAGGGCTTTGATCGCTGATTGGAGGTCGGGGTTGTCGAGTAGTTCTTGCGGGATTTGGTTTTTGCGACGGAGGATGCGAGTGGAGGTGAAATGTTTCCTGGTAGAAGCGACTACGACGTTTGGTGTGGGAGCGGCCATGTTGGTCAACTTAATGTTGGTGGCGCCATCTGTGGAAAATTTTTAAAAAATTTGAATTTTTTTTGGTGATTTTATTCAGTTTTAATTCGATTTTTGGCGATTTGATTCAGTTTTAATTCGATATTTGACGATTTTATTTAGTTTCCAATCGATTTGGCAATTTTATACAGTTTTAATTCGATTTTTGGCGATTTTATTTAGTTTTAATTTGAGTTTTGGCGATTTTATTTGATTTATTTCGATTTTATTTAGTTTCCAATCGATTTTTGACAATTTTATACAGTTTTAATTCGATTTTTGTCGATTTTATTCAGTTTTAATTTGAATTTTGTCGATTTAATTCAGTTTTAATTTGATTTTTGGCGGTTTTATTTGATTTTTGGCGATTTTATTCGATTTTTGGCGATTTTATTCGATTTATTTCGATTTTTGGCGATTTGATCCAGTTTTAATTTGACTTTTGGCAATTTTATTCGATTTATTTCGATTTTTGGCGATTTTATTTAGTTTTAAATCGATTTTTGGCGATTTTATTCACTTTTAATTAGATTTATTTCGATTTTTGGCGATTTGATTCAGCTTCAATTCGATATTTGGCGATTTGATTCAGTTTCAATTCGATATTTGGCGATTTTATTTAGTTTCCATTCGTATCTTGTCGCTTTCCAAACAAATGATTAAAAATACTCCAAAATATTAATAAAAACAACCATACACTTACCCTTCCAAAAAACCAACCAAAAATATAAAATTTAAAAAATATCTGTTATATAAAATAAAAATTACAGTCACAAATAATACTTTACGGTTGAAATATTAAATTAATATTATCATTTTAATTTTTAAATAATATCCGGGTATGCATTCGTTGTTTTTTAATTCCTAGCGGAACTGCTTCGACTACTCCACTGACCTGAGCGAGAGTGGCGACATCCGGCTTCTCTTTCTAGCATCATTCCATTCAAGGTCAATGGCAAAAATACCATCAACTCAACCCTGAATAGTTCATACATATAAAAACATGTATGAACTATCTTTAAACATTCCAACCAAAACGACAAAATAAATTTAATAAAAACACAACAAAACAACCAAAAAACGGTTTTATTTAAAGAACAAATCAGAATTAAAATGATACCATACAAACTACACTCCATATTAGATCCTGTACGACTCGATATGCTAAAAAAATCCAAAAAAATCAAAAATAATTTACATAAAAACGATTTATTCCTCTATTACATCTAGTACAATTTATTATATCATTTTTAAAGAAATAATAAAGAAAAAAATTAGATCCTGTACGATTCGGTATGAAAAGCAGGTGATGTCTATTTTTATACAATTCGATCGTGACCAGCGATGAATGACCCAAAAGAGGGGCGAGGGGAAGAAAAAAAACTGGACCGGATGTTATATCTATCCACCAGGTAGAGCTGGGGAGTCGTATAGACATTTAGTCAAAGGGTTGAAGCAAGTACATGTTTTATTTTAGTGTGGGCATGGATCGGCGAGTAGACAACATTTTATTTCGCTTTGTTCGCTTCGTGGCTGTTGTGGGCTGTGGTGCTTCCGCGGGTGAATGAACTGAAGGAATGTTTGGAGCGGCCTTGACGGATCTATGAATGCGTATGTCGTGGTTGCAGCGTGGATCCGAGCAACAAGTGGGTAAATCGATATTTGTTTTTGGTTTTTTGGGGTTTTTAAGGGTTTTTGGGAGGGTTTTTGCGGGAAATGGGTGTTGATGTATCGATATTTTTGTGGAATTTTGTGTTTTTGGGAAAATTTAGTCGTTTGTGGTTGGTTTTGGTTGTTATTTGTGGTTTTGGTTTTGGTTTTTGTTGATATTTTTTAGTTTAGGTGGGGGATATTGATTTTTTTTGTTGGGTTATTGGTTTTTTTAAAGTCGATTTTGACGATTTTATTGTGTTTGAGTTCGATTTTTTATCAGTTTTAGTTTGATTTGATTGGAAATTATGTGGTTTAAGCTCGTTTTTCGCGGTTTTATTTGGTTTTTATTCGATTTTTGGCGGTTTTAAATAGTTTTTTTAATTATTAGTTCGATTTTTTTTAGTTTTAAATCGATTTTGTCGATTTTATTCAGTTTCTATTCGATTTTTTTCGATTTCATTCAGTTTTAATTCTTTTTTTGGCGATTTTTTTTAGTTTCAAATCGATTTTTGGTGATTTATTCAGTTTCAAATCGATTTTTGGTGATTTATTCAGTTTCAAATCGATTTTTGGTGATTTATTCAGTTTCAAATCGATTTTTGGTGATTTATTCAGTTTCAAATCGATTTTTGGTGATTTATTCAGTTTCAAATCGATTTTTGACAATTTTATTCAGTTTCAAATCGATTTTTGACAATTTTATTCAGTTTCCATTCAATTTTTGTAACTTTTATTCCGTTTTAAATCGATTTCTATCGATTTTCAAACAAATGACTTAATACAAAAAAAACAAACTCCAATTTAAAACAATTACAACCAATCAAACCAACCACAGCAAACCGCCATCTTTACTGCACATATAAACCACCCCCAAAAAAACAACCTCCAAACAATACAAATACAGGCCAATGACCCCAACCAAGGTCTGCCAACGTCCTTGGCTATACAGCCAGACGGTCATGCACGTGATCTCTATCTGAAAATAGCCGAATCTGATTGGGGACCCGTTACCTTCTTTTCTTCCCAACTTCCTAATCGGTGGCCATCCCCAACAACATCCGGGTTTGTGACCCTTCGTCCAAATTCCTATCTTTTTATTCCCGTTTCTAAAATTAGACGACCTTAAATGCTCAAATTAACCGAAGAATTTCCTCCACAATGGCTGATCCAATACTACTTTTATAAACATCCAATGACGTAATCGGTTGCCACGACAACGAGGTTATTTCATGCGGGTAGGTTGTACAAAGTTTAGGTAGGACAATTTTTTTAAGTATTTCATGAGTTTTAATGATTTTTTTTTAATCGTTTATTTGCAGTTTTTATGTCGTGACGTTATGACGTCATTTTGGGATGACTTACGCTCGTGCGCGAACGGACGATTGTACCAAACTGGTCGTATGAAATGTCAAAGATCGGTGGGACTTTCGTCCGTTTGTGCCAAGTGGTTTAACATCGTGAAATAATGAAGAGGATTTAAGTTTTGTGTTTTGGTGAAATTCATGAATGTATAATTTAGTTTATGTATATTTTTTTTAAGGGGATTTATGACTTGTGGGATTTTTTGAATTACAGTAGAATGAACTGTCCAAAAATCATCGATGGTGGAGTTTGCATGCTAAACTGGTCGCTTATAGCGAGAATTTACTACACACTCGGACTGTGATCTATTCGATTTTGTATTGTCACTTCATCGTGGCGCCATCTGTTGCGACGAATTTTAGTTGTGAATCGCGTAAAGTAGTGTTAAATCAATCTATCTATCTATCTATCTATCTATCTATTTATATATATAGAGGAAGGTTTCCGTTACAGTTACAGCGCTTCAGTTACGATTTGCGCATTTTGCCGCTAGATGGCGAAACGTGCGGTACGCATCGCGTGTCTTTTTAAGCTTTTTTAAAGCCTTATTCAGATAGCTTAAGCAATTCGAGGCGGGAGAAAAACGTTTACAATGTTTAAAACGATGTTGAGTCATTGAAGCAACAAACAGGTGTTGTAAAAGGACCAAAAAAAACGTGTATTCACGGGTCATTGAAATTTTCGAGATTTAACGGGTTAAACGGGATTTCACGGGTCACAAATGATGAAAATTTGGTGATTCCACGTGATTTTAGGGGTTAAACGGGATTTCATGGGTTATTGTTGATGGGATTTTGGTGATTTAACGGGATTTCACGGGTCATTGGTGATGGGATTTTGGTGATTTAACGGGATTTCACGGGTCATTCTGGCGAGAAATCACGGTGTTTAAACTTAAACAATAAATTTCTTATTTTTTTCTACTAATGGCGAAATATATATCTCTACGTCCTGAAGCTAAGCGAGGGGCTACTTGCTTGTTCTCATAAAATACACTTCGTGCTTGAGTGATTGTTGCAATTAGGTCATAAGTATAAATAATTTTTGATCGCATTAAGTACAGTATGTTGAGTTGCAAGTTGGTTCCTGTGCATCTGCATGATTCTATATGATCCTATGAGAAAAATAGATGATAACTACATGATTTGCTTTAACTGGTCAAATATCACATGTTTTACATTCATGTCTTCATGTCGAGTAGTTTTTAAGCTAGTACCTGAAAAATCTATTAGATAAGTGACTGCATGCTTCTGCCATCTAAAGGCTGGTTCACAATGGACGCAAGGGCATTCACAATGAGCCAAAATTTTGCATGCAAACTGTACGCATGTCAGTTGCATGAGTAGTTTGCATGCAAAAGCTATACTCCAATAATTTGCGAGCTTTTTCGTACGTGGAATGTGACGTATGAAGCATAGCCAATCAAAACGGTTGTCTTATGATTTTTCCCAGCCAATCACAGCCTTTGAATCACTTGTTAAGTCATTTTGCATCAGTAGGTGTGACGTCATTTTACTTCCTCGTGACTGAGCATGCTTAGTGGACTTAAAATGTGATTTATTTCAATGTAAACAAATTTCCTATGAAAAAAAACAGACGAGTCAATTGTTGCATCAAAGCTACGAGTCAATTGTTGCATCAAAGCTACGAGTCAATTGTTGTTGTTGGTATTAGTACTGGTTTTGCCCACACATTGATTTTAATGACTATTAGGGTCTACAATAGTCATTTGGCACCTGCGTAACTCATTTTACACCGATTTTAGATATTTTGCAATTCTTAATCACAGTTTTTATTGGTCCAATAGATCAAGCATCGTTTAAAACCCTTAAACAATTTTTTAGAGATTTTTTTGAAAAATATTTTTGGGTTTTCGAGAACAGATGACAATATGAGAGATAAAAGCGAGACCAAATCGATTGTTACCAGTTGTGATGTATATCCCAATCATTTAACATGGAGAATACTAGCTGTGATGTCAGAAACAGTGCCCTGCCAGCAACGGCCAACAATGTCTCTCACCAAGCTCAAATAAGCTGTTTGAGATATAAAATAATTTTTTTAGAGGTGTTCCGAAAACTTAAAAAAATAAATAAAAATCATTTAGGCAATTTTAAGGGATGCCGGCGAAAATTATTCAGCTATAAAATGTCTGATGTTGTAAACCTTTTAATTTTGAGATATGTCTTATATGTCTTAATGTAATTATCTATAAGTGGCTGATGTTAAACAATGGAAAAGTGATTTACACATGCTCAACTCAAAAGTTTGTATTCAATTTTTATGCTTTAATAAATTTTTAGTGAATGAATTTTATTTTGTTGTTTGAAAAATGTTATTAGTCGTTTTTAAAGTGTAAATTATTAATTTTTAGGTCTGAAAATAAAATAATACTCGAAATAAATTATAATAGGTCGTAGAGAATTGTTTTTTTTTTTTTTAAATGTTTACCCCTATCTATTTTACTATTTTACTATTTTACTGTTTGAAATTTTACCATATGTGTGTTTGGTCTAATTTAATTCGAATTCTGTGTATAATAGTGAATGCAGTAATTTTTTGAGTTTTTAATAATTTAAAATTTTGTCGTTAGGGTGAACATTATCGATGACGTTAGCATTTGATCACGTGATTAATGAACGTTGATGGCGGGGTCTAAACGGACATGAACAGATTCGATATTAATCGGGTAAAACAACGATTTGATGTTTGATTATCGGTTAAAAAACGAACGAACTAGGTAAATAAGTGTTGATGTACCACAGCAAACTGCAAGTTAAGTGAGAGCGAGTTAGCGGCCGATAGATGGTACGGCGACGGGCGACAGACGGGACGGAACAATGTATCTAAGGTTAGCAATAATTCGTTTTAATTTTTTATTTTATGTAGTGAAATCAACTATATTTCTGATTCATTACAAATGAATGAGTATTTGGTTGTTGATGATTTTATTTATTTTTTCACGTTTGAAATAAACCATAAGTAGTTACCATAGTTGGCAATTTAATAATGTTTGCATAGCTTGTTATAAAATGATGTATAAAATTATATCCCTTGATGAAGCGAAGTTGATTAAATTTTACAAATTTATAATTAATAATTTTATGAATTTTATTTCTTTTATTATTTATGATATTTTACTGTAATATTACTGTGGCATGTACAGTGTAGGACCAATGTAAGATGTCAAATTTGGACAAAACTTGAAAATATTTCAGATAAATTTTGACAATTTCCAATTTCTATTCGTGAAATTTAGCAAAAATTAAAAGGACAATGTATCCAGAAATGAAAATGAAATATGTTATTCATGAGATTAAAGTGTGTATTTACAAGAAACATCATTTTCCTCTACTACAAAAAAATTATTTAAAAGTGTTTTATTTAAAATTTAAATTATGTGAGAGAACTCCTAGTACAAATAAATTCTTTTTTGTGAATGCCTTTACATTAATAGACGGTTTGCGCTTTCACGAACGTAATTTTTTTAATTACGAATGTTAAATAAATACGAGATTTTAAAAATAAATCTCGTATTTAATTTAACATTCGTATTACGAATATACGAGATTTATTTTTCAATTCGTTCGTATATTAGTTGATAATACGAATGCTCTGCACATGCGCAGTGTGCACAAAACTTCGCACATGCGCATTACTCTGCAATTTGAAGCGAGCGCGGCATCCAACTTGATTTTCATCGGCTCGTTGTATTTTCGGTAGTGTTTAGTCATCCAGGTTAGTAATTTGTTTGCAAATAACTATTTTTTATACAAACATGCCATTTAACACACATAATTTACACATTTTCAACTAGAATATTACAATTTTTGAGCAAGGCATGTTTCTTGTTCATTTGTTTATTTTGTTTCGTTCGTGTTTGATTGTTTGTGCAAGCGCAATCTGAAACAATTTTAATAATTACGAGACACGAGATAATTAATAAAAATGAATTTATTTCATATTTATTAATTATCTCGTGTCTCGTAATTAAATCTCGTTCGTGAAAGCGCAAACCGTCTAATATCCTTATTGCTCAAATACATGCCCGATGAAACTGAACAATTACTAATTGATACTTTGCAAATAATTTTCTTTCAACATATACAAAAACACGATCATAAACACATAGAAAATTTAATCCTTCAAAAAATTGTGTTTATGATCGTGTTTTTTGTATACGTCGAAAGAAAATTACTTGCAAAGTACCAATTAATTGATCAAAGTGTCAAGAGTTGTTTCATCAGGAATGTTTGGGCAATGAGAGCAATAATTTTATTAATGTGAAACTAATTTTTTAAAATATGGTACACCAAAAATACTAAAAAATTGTGTAAACACAAGTTTAAGGATCAGAATTTCATTTTAATATACTGTTTTGAAAAACTGACTTCAAAATAACGTCAGCATGAAGTCAGAATATGACCACATTTTGACGTCCTGTTATATTAAAACCGACGTAAAAATAATGGTTTTAAGTAAAAAAATGACCATATTCTGATGTCCTGTTTCGACTTAAAAATGACCTCAAAAAGACGTCAGTGTGAAGTCAGAAAATAACCATATTTTGACGTTCTGTTTTGACTTAAAAATGACGTAAAAATAACGTTGGTTTTAAGTCTATGCATGGTCATGCGTAGATTTATTTTTATGTCTAGTTGAGACTTAAAAATGACGTTACTATAACGTCAGGTTTATGTCAGAAGATGACCATATTTTTACGTTCTATTTGGAACAATAAATAACGTTGAGATGACGTCGTTTAAGGTCAAATGTGACCAAGACGTCTGGACCTAAATATGACGTCAAAATGACGTAAATCCGACCGACGTGTGAACACGAATGAGACGTTTGGAATACCAAATGATTTTTTAAACGTGTTCCGATAACTTTAAAAAATAAATAAAAATCATTTCAGACATTTTAAGAAATGGCAAACAATATTCAGTCATAATATTTTTCAAGTTGTAAACCATTTAAGGACATGAGAGCCAGTCGATAAGGCTATTTTGATAGACTGCTGTTCTATGGAACTCAAATTATTTTCTTTTTATCAGTTATACCGTATTTTGTTGATTAAAGGCCGCGGCCTTTATTACAAATTGCGGCCGAGGGGTGCGGCCGTAATTCGAGGGCGGCGTTTAAATCGTTTGCCGTAAATTGCGTTTCATGTACGCAACTTTTTAAAGTTAAAAACAACTTAAAAAGTTGCGTACATGAAACGAACGTACATACGTTGCGTTTAGCTATTAAAAACGTTTGCATCTACGGTATATATACTCTGTATAGTAGAGAAAAAAACGAATTGTGAAATCACTTTGATCTTCTCTACTACACAGAGTAAATATACAGTACTTGCAAACGTTAATACATTATTTCGAATGTAATAATGTAAGTTTATTTATCAGTTTTGAAGTAATGTATTAAATATACATTACTTCAAAACTGATAAATAAACTTCGAATAATGGCCGCGGCCGTAATTCGAGTGCGGCGTTTATTTTGAATTACAGCCGAGGGGCGCGGCCGTAATTCGAGGGCGGCCTTTAATCGACAAAATACGGTAATACCAGATAGAGGGCAATTGTTGCTGAAGTAGTTGGTTCACTTATTTTATAAATACTACCACAATCGCCCAATCTTGAGTGGTATTGGATATGAGATTTTTTAAAATCAGTAAATTAGAGCAAAGAAGCGATTTCACTAAATAGTCAAGGTGATAGTACGCCAACATGCTATACTATCAGTGAAATCAGGCTTCTATTGGTCGAAATTTAACAATGAAACCATTGTTATTGATGTTAAAAATTATCACTATAAGCAGACATGATTGGCAAACAATTGAATGCTTCGACCAATAGTGTGTCTCGTTACGTGCGAGGCTTTAGACTCAAAAAGCATTAAGCCTGGTTCACAATGCGTGCGTAGCTACATGTAACGAGTCAATTGTTGCATGCAACAATTGACTCGTTTGTTTTTTTTTGTAGGAAAGTTGTTTACATCACTGTGAACATAGTTCTGAACTAAATCACATTTTAAATTCACTAAGCATGCTCAGTCTCTAGGAAGTAGAATGACGTCACACCTACTGATGCAAAATGCCTCATTCGAAGGCTGTGATTGGCTGGGAGAAATCATAAGAGAATTGTTTTGATTGGCTATCCATCATACGTCACATTCCACGTACGAAAAAGATCGCAATACTTCAAATTATTGAAATATAGCTTTTGCAAACTACGCATGCAATCGACGTGCGTACAGTTTGCATGCAAAATTTTGGCTCATTGTGATCGTCCTTGCGTCCATTGTGAACCCAGCCTTAAAGGTTACAGGAAAAGAAAAATGATATTTTACCATCCTGTCATTTAGACCCTAAATAACACTTTCATTACATTTGGAGTGGCAAAAAATACCATCAGAAAAAGTTTTTAGCATCTGAAATTCAGGTTTGCTAACGTGAAAAACGCGAGAAAAACAATGAGAAATGGCGCGAAATGGCGTGATGGCACCACAGCTACGTCATGCATGGTCACTTTTAGCTCAGTATATAATGTGTCATTGTTAGAGTTTATTAATTTTTTCTTTTCACGTTTCATTTGACCATTTCCCATTTTTATTTTAAAATTGCATTTCAAATTACATTATTATATCATAATTAATCAAGAAAATTTAGCAAAACTAGCCTGTATAAGGATAACATGTAAAATCACATGATCTAGATTCGCAGAAATTAATCAAGCTATAATTTTTTTCAAGTTGCCAAGGTAGGTTTGCAGAAAAGATATTAATCTCGTGTAATATCCATTCTTTTTTGGTTCTTCGTTGGTCTCGACTTTTTTCTGAAGTATTTTAATTCCAGCTTCAAGTCTTTCAATTGGCATATCAAACAAATGACTCGACTTGATCTATGAATTAATTAAAAAGTTGTTTGTTTTAATTGTCTCAGCTGTCAACTTGTCTCGTTAAATGCGATACATACTTCCTGCAATGTTTTATATTGCTTTCCATTTCTTTCATAGTAAGTGTGAGCAATCCCAGCTGCTGCTTTTTTCAAAAACGTATTTCTGTGTAATTCGACATATACGGTGGGAAATTGGTAAGTGAATAGATTTATTAGAGGATCGGTATCATTATGTTTCCGTTGAAACTCTTCAAGCGAGTCGTAGCATTGTACGTGATGAATTTCAAAGACGATGAGAGCGCCTGCTCCAATCAAGAGAAGTCCAATCTTGTTCATT
The DNA here is from genome assembly GCA_000239455.1 of Strigamia maritima. Lineage (NCBI taxonomy): Eukaryota > Metazoa > Arthropoda > Chilopoda > Geophilomorpha > Linotaeniidae > Strigamia > Strigamia maritima. Next base: position 322,133 of record JH431198.1, read on the forward strand.
TTAGATCTATTGAGAAATAAATATATAAATGTATTTAACTCTCAAAGCCCCATCCTATGATAAAATTGTGTCCAGCTGCAGTTGTGAATACAAAATTTTTTTTTTAGAAATCTGAAATTTACAGTAGCTGTTAACCCTCAGACGCCTAACATTTTGTGTCAACGCAAAGACCTATTAGTGGTGTCAATTGACATGTTTTATATACTCCGAGTTGAAGCGCTTTAGTGCAGTTACCACGGTTACCATGGTTTTACCAACTGACGCTAGGTGTCGCCGATTGTAAAAATCAAGATACTCGGTCAAAATGTGATCATTTGAACAGCATGCAAGGTGTTTAATCATTTATTTATAATAATTGTGTATATTAACTTAATTTTAATTCCGATTAGTGCAATTAATTGCAATTGATATGAAATGTGAACTGAACATGTGCCGACATGTGCTTTGTTTATTCTCTACTTTGCATATAGGTGGCGTTGTATTTTAAAAGCGCTTTCACTAAAGAGAAAAAATGCAGTGAAAACAGCAAACATTTTAAGCTGAGATTTTAAGGGGCTCATATTTTCTCTTTACAATTGTTGAATAAATAGCTTAAACCGGTCCGAGAAGTGGTGGATAATAAATAAATAGACAAACGAATGAATACGAAGTGTTGTCAGTTGAAGAACTGATTTATTACTATCTAAAAAACTAACTAATATAATAATATGCACTGTATGCATACACCAATTACATACGTGCTTTACAGTGAAGCCACCCAGTCGCATAATTAACAATTACCTAGTGGTGACAACAACAAACACCTTCATTAACAATAACTTTTTTTTATAAGTCAGAAAATTACAAAATAAATTGAGTGTATGTAAAACCACTTTTTGAACAGCTCCAGAAAATTTCAGATTTTTTGAAAAATTTTTTGAAAAAAATTTGTATTCAGAACTATTGCCCGTGTCAATTGACCCATGGAATAGGCTTCTGAGGGTTAAGAATATGAATTTACATTTTCTGAATTAATTGGATAAAAAACATACAGAAACTAAAAAAGTTATTGTCAAAAGAAAAAAATCATCTCTTTAAATTCCCAGCTTAAGTTTTTTGTTGTTTTCACTGCAAATTTTACTCTAGTGAGAGCGGGGTTTATTTAAGGTTTAAAATCTAATGTTGAAGTTGTAAAAACCAGCGAACGACGATTATGGAAAAGTGAGATTAAAGCGAGACTAAATCGAGATATTGTGATGTAAACTTTAACGTGGGAAACAGCGCCCTGCCAGCAGTGGCCAACAATGCATCTCAACAAGCTCAAATAAGCTGTTTGAGATACAAAATAATTTTTTTAGAGGTGTTCCGAAAACTTTAAAAAACATATAAAAATAATTTAGGCATTTTAAGGGATGCCGGCGAAAATTATTTAGCTGTAAAATATCTAATGTCGTAAATCCTTTAAGCAGATAACATCTATACTCTATCCAACAATTCGTGCGTGAAACTGAAAAGTGAACTTTTTTGCATTGTACTGAAAGTATACATTGTGGTATCTTATTTTAATCCTCTAGTAGAGCCAAGTCGAAAAATCATTGTTTCGTAGCCAAAAAATGTACTCAACAATACAAAAACCCAAATGTAAATAATTTTTAAAAATATTTTACGAGCGTTTTCGTTCGTTAACAATGGCACGCACATTTTTGGACTACGAAACAATGATTTTTCGACTTGACTCAACTCGAGGATTAAAATAAGATACCACAATATATACTTTTGGTACAATACAAAAAAGTTCTCTTCTGATTTTCGTGCTGGAATTGTTGGATAGAGTTTAGCATATTTTTTTAAATTGATAGAAATTATTTTAAAAAATTTTCAATCATCACAGTGCTTTTGATAATCGAAAATCTAATCAGCATTGTCTTGTATGAACGTACCTGGTTTTTGTTGATTGATGTAAACTGTACTGTGAAAAAGAGCAGAATATTGAAGGGTTATATAGAGAGGTACTTTAGTTTTAATTGGCTATTAGAATTAATTAAGATTATAAAGAGTTAATGGTTTTTTATTAAATTTTAAATTTCCTTTTTTTCAACACTAAACAATATGCACTAATTATTGGATCATAATTAATTTCTTTTATACTTTTTTTAAAACTTTAATTGCATAAAGTTGAAGTTGAATATATAATTTAGGAATGGTCAGTTACATACAATTTTTGGTTCTATCACATTTTTTATTGGTTTATTGGATCACGGACATAACAAGTTATGTTGTTATGGCTGTGGTTGGATCAAGCATCATTTAAAACTCCTAAATAATTTTCCAGACATTTTTGAAAAATATTTAAGGTTTAAAACCCAATAGGGGTATTCATAAACTGCCGCATATGTACGCAAATGCGTAAGTGTGAAAATGTGATTTCACACATGCCCATCGGAAGCCTTTGTTGGTTTGTAAACTGGAAAATGTGACATTTGTGCATTTAAGGTCATTGCGCAAATATTTATTCAGTTGTTTAATTTTATTGCTGTTGTGAATATTGTTATTTGAATTTTTTTTCCAGGTCTGCAAGTGTGCAGAACCAATATCGGATTTTGTGTCTAATTTGGAGTCTTTGTCTACTATAGCGGATTTATAGTTTGTTGTCTGATCCATGAGTGTATGTGTATCTAAGTTTTTGTTGGACTCAGTTTGTTTTATGTGAAAGCTGAGTCAGGTTTCGTATTTCTGAGGTTTGGAATTGTTTGAGGTTTTTCCCTTTAGTTGCGCCTGTTAATATGATGTGAAATTTTAAAAGATGTATTTTCTTGCCTGTGATCACTGAACATGACTGCAATGTGGTGGTTTGCTATATTTTGTTAGATCTGGTTTGCTGTGTCATGTTCTGTGATTTATTTGCTTACTGGAGTTCATAATATGACATGCTGTCATGATGTCATGACAGCTTGTCATACATTATCACCTGTTACTGTCTCAAGCATTTTTCATGACATGTTCCTATGATGTCATGGAAAATTCAATTGTGATGACCTCTCTGGTCTGAGTCTGGGTTTCTGACATGTACTCTGGTTCCGTGTGTGTTCCGTATCGCCAAGATGGCGCCCTTTTTGCTCAACCTGCTCAATAAACCAGGATTGTATTTTTATGGACTTTTATGCGTGAGTTTTCTCGATATTTGTGTTTAATTCGGCTTCTTGTAATTACCGGCACTATAAGCGGTTCGTCCGCGGCCATTTCGTGTTGATTTTCCGCTGGATACGTGCGCCGAGGCCCGGGCACGTCGACGCTACGTTTGCCGACATTCGTTGTCATTGGCGACCAGAGATCGAGACACTGACGCGCCAAGGATCGATGTTTTCATACATTGTGCGTTCAGCGAACGTAGTGCGATAATCGACGATTATCGCAAGGACCGGGAATCAACGCCGCCACCGAGCCGAAGCCGAGCTGTGCCGACGCTGCCAAGCCAATCGAGATCTCCGAGACGCGAGTAGCAGAGAAGTCCGACATCTTGGAAACCTTGGTTACGGTTTCATAGCGGTTTTCTCATGTCCGTGAAACCGCTTGCAGGAAAATCTGAATTTAAGGTCGGATACTAAGTGAAGCATCCTAAACACGATCAGCTATTCGGCGGAACCGAATTCCGACGATTTCGAGCCGACTTTTCAATCGACGGGAATCGCGTTACTTTTTGGCCGCATACGGGTCCTCGGCTCCCGCCGGACCGAAATCATTTTCGCGTCGAAATTCGAAGTAGCTGATTTTCGACTTTTCCACCTTTTGGCCAGCTGCGAAGCTTCCACCGCAGTTGACCATTGCCTGAGGAAGATCCTAAACCCACAATTGGTAGCAGAGGATGGTTACTTGCCTCAGGACACGTGAATAATTGCCCATATATCGAATTGGGCAATTAAAGGTGAAAATTTGATTTTTGAGATTTTGAGCGAGATCCTGCCTTTTCCCTTTTACTATTTTCAGATCGAGATGTCAGAAAAGGACCTTACACGATCAGTGGTGTCAGGGATTACGAAATTGGATCGCCTGAACTATGTGCAGTGGGCCATAGATCTGCGCCTATTACTGGAGGAGAAAGGCGTATGGGATTTTGCCGAAGGGAAGGAGATTGAGCCCCTACCCACTGCCACAGCATCCGAGAAGGCCAAGTTCGCGAAGAACAAAGCCAAGGCCAGGGCTATCATCTTGCAGAGCCTTGTATCCAGATTGCAACCCGCAGCAATGAAGTGCCCGACTGCCAAGGATGTTTGGGGTCACTTGCGGAAGTTGTTCGAGCCCAGCTCGATAGCCCGTCAGGCATCATTAGTGGAGCTCTTTTACGGCATTTGTCGGGGTGAGGAGGAGGAATTGGATGCATTCATCGGCAGACTAGAGAAGGCTGAGGACGATATGATAGCCGCAAATCCCAAACTCAAGCCAGAAGACCATGTGAAGGCCTACATTTTACTTTCAAGAGTCGGGAAAGCCTTTGAGATGCAAATTCAGGCCATCTATCAGTGGGAGAAGGACAAATTTACCTACGAGAATGTCCTGACCGCGTTGTTGAGCGAGAACAACAGAAGGAAATTAGTGGCGATGAGTGAGCAGACTAATGAGCAGCCATCAGCATCAGCGTTTGGAGTGAAGAGCGGATCAAGTAGCAAACCAAGTGGTGATTCCCTGTCCGAGGCCACAAGGGCTTATTTAAAAAGCATCACATGCTACAAGTGTGGAGCGACGGGCCATTTCGCGCGAGATTGCGCTGAACCCAATGAAGCTGACGACCAAACAACCTCATCCCGCCAGTCTGGAGTTGGTTACACCTGCGGCAAACAAGGGCATATTTCCAGGGATTGCCCAGATGCGAATGTAAGCCGAGGACGTTCAAGTAACCGCTTCAGAGCGCGAGGTCGCCGTGGTAGGCGAGGGAAGCAACCTGAGGCCATGATGTCAGCGTGGATGGCCGATGCAAGTGGTTCAAAAGTCTGTGTTGAAGCCAATTGTGCCTATGTCGAGAAGTCAAGTGAATGGTACCTTGACACCTGTGCTTCAAGCCATATGTGTGGGGATCGTAGTGCTTTTTCAGGTTTTCAAGAAGTAGAGCCTGAACCCCTTCTCACAGCAACAGGACTCTCTTACATCACAGGATATGGAACTGTAACTTTGATGTTTGAACTGAATGGGCGCATGAATGAAGTTGAGCTTAAGGATGTGTGCTACGTTGAAAACTTAAGCAAGAATTTAATTTCAATTGGCAAAATTGATGACGCAGGTTGTGAGGTGCGGATAAGTAAAGGGTTTTTGTTTGTGTAT
>JH431200.1:4047-14463 GCA_000239455.1 Strigamia maritima
AGCTAGTTTCAGTGAGAAACCTGGTTGTACTCACCTAACAACCATAGGATTAGGTTGAAAGAAGGTTCTAAAATTCTTAAGAACCCGTATCGTCAACACAATCCACAAAAGAAGTCTATTATGCTTAGACTCGTGGAAGAACTAGAAGAACTAGGTCTTGTCGAGCCATCAAATAGCAAGTACATCAGTCACCCAGTCATTGTTGCCAAACCTGATGGGACTTATCGAATGTGCATTGATTACCGGTGGTTGAATGCAATCACCGAAATTGAAGTAGTTCAGATGCCTAGTATTGATATGCTTTTGCACCAGTGTGAGAAAGCAAAGTTTTTTACTAATATTGATTTAGTGAAAGGCTACTAACAAGTGGCAATGACTGATGAAGATAAGTGTAAAACTGCATTCTACACACCCAGGTATATACCAGTTTACTCGTATGCCCTTTGGATTGTGTAATGCACCTAACACTTTCCAAATGCTCATGGAAAGAGTATTGGAGAAACATTTGGGAGACTTTGCTGCCATATATTTGGATGATGTTATCATCTATTCAAATACATGGGAAGAGCATACGGAACATGTTAGGTTGGTGCTTGAAAAATTAAAGCAGCCAACTTAACTGTCAATGCTAAGAAGTCAAAATTTGGAAAAACAGAATTAAAATTCTTGGGCCATCTTATAACTCCTCAGGGACTTAAAGGTGACCCAGACAAGATTTCTGCCATCCAAAAGTTTCCAACGCCAACTTGTGTCAAAGAAGTGCTACGTTTTCACGGAATGACAAATTTTTTCAGGAAATTTATCCCTGATCACGCCACTATGTCGAAACCAATCACTAAACTAATGAGTGGTTCAGACAAAGACTTCAAGTGGGGCAATGAACAAGAGGTTGCCTTTAACAAGGTTAAAGACGCCCTCTGCAAAGATGTGGTATTAACAATGCCAGACTTGACTAAACCATTTGTCATTTTGACAGATGCGTCCCATGTTGGACTTGGGGCGGTACTCTGTCAGGATGAAGAGATGTGGAGCGAATCCAAACAGGGGATGGTTATGGTACCACGCCTGTTGCATTTGCAAGTCGAGTTCTCAGGGGAGCAGAAGAGAGATATTCTACCCCTGAACTAGAATGTTTAGCCTTGGTCTGGGCAATCGACAGATTCTGCCCATATCTCGAATATACAACATTCATTCTAGAGTCAGACGCCCAAGCACTTAAGTGGTTGATGTCGACTCCGGAACCATCTGGAAGATTTGGACGCTGGGCAGTGAAAATTCAGTGCGGAGCATTCCAAATCAAGTACAGGATGCTGGAAATAGATTGGATCCCAATAATCCAGATATTTTTGTGCAAAAACTGATGGACACTCTTAGACGTGCCCACCAGGATATGTATAAAAAAGTCGCAGATAATATTGAGCGACACAAGCGAATTCACGAAAATAAGTATTATATTTGTGAATTCCAAGTCATGGACCTTGTGTGGAAACGAACCCACATACTGTCCGATGCGGAGTCAGGTGTCACTTCGGGGCTTTGCACCTAAGCGTGATGGCCCGTGGGAGATAACCAAGGTTCATGGTGGAGGTGCCTATCAGTTGAGACAAATTTCAGATGGTAAGATCGAAAGCTCTATCAACATAAAGGATCTCAGTCCATATATTCCAGAGTACCCTTTGGAACAGTGGACCGAGGACCAAATGGAAGGAACCGATAGTCCACATGAAACTCCTGGTTGGATGGGGACCCCTGTCTCATCCAAAGTTAGTGATGACATACCATTGGTGGATGAACCAATGGAGGTTGACACTGTTCCTTTGCAGGATACGACAAGACCTCTGACTAAATCTCAAAAACAACGTCGTAGGAAAGCGAAAAAACAGGCTGCGAAAGAGGCAGAACAACTAGTTCCAAAACCAGTTGACCCGCCAGTAGTAGAGCCAGTCAGAAGAAGTTCACGAAAACGGACTCGAAACACTCGTCTTGACAATTTCGTTACCTTCTTGCAGGGATATAAATTTCCTGAGTCAGAGCCCATGGATGTGTCCAATAACTCTGACTAGTGAAATTAGTGGACATAGTTGTCAAACTCTTAGGTCTAAAAGTTTATCAACTGTAGTAGCACAGTGTAGTCGGACGTTCTCAACATTTGGAAAAATAGTGGGAAACTCTTCACACGTATTATTCACATGATCTTTGATGGTCTAGAATAATGAAGATGTGAACACCTTCATTTTCTAGACGGGGGAAGTGTGACGGTCTCGAATCCCGTAGTTTTATGAACTGTAACTATGGTGCACTGAGTGTACCAAAGTTACAGCAGAATACCTATTTACATGAATAAATACATGAATAAATATTTGATGTTGGGATAGAGATGAAAACTAATAGTAGTTGAGTAGACTCTGGAAGTCTACTTAGAGACTATGATACAAGTATCTGTATATAGTCAAGGAATGACCAAAGAGGGCGCTAGCGCGACCTTAATGGTTATTCCCAATTAATATAATAGTTGTAATAAAGAGATAAAAACTCTATGTAAATCATAGAGTTAATTATGCTTATATTTTATCACTTGTCCCTGATTGAAATATGTAAATATTTCAATAATGGATAATTTTATATTATCCTCGATACTAGAGAATGATGTCATGATGAACATTCCATCATGACTCATCCCCTATCGGATTATCTTGTCATAATCCCCTTATCAGTGATAAAGGGATTAGACCAAGTATAAAAAGCCATGCAAAACAGGAAGTAGAGCTTCTTGCGGATTTGACATTGATACTGATACTGACCTATGATTATTTGCCTTTGTGCTTGATTTACATTGTAATAATTAAGCCTTTGGCGCCTCTGATTTATGAGGCAAATATGAGGCCAGTGAAATCAGTTATACATCCGCTTATATACCCGCTTACGCGGTTATACCAGATGGCTGCCGAGATCGAGTGGCCAGTGGGCAAGATAGCCGGACTACGGTCGACAGGACCTTCATGTCCGTAACATACTTGGTAGCTTCGAAGACGCAGCACAGGACCTGGCCGACCCGTGAGTAAAGTAATGTCTGTGTTATCTTTTCTCCTCTTTCATGGCCCGGGGCCCCTTTGTGAAATAACGCGTCGTGCAAGACGCGGAATTGCGGCATCATGTTTGATGGCGCACACAAGGTTCATTAGGCGACATTCGGGCATACAGATCACCGAGTGATCCGTAACCCTTTTGGCAACTAAACCGCCGCGTGATTGGAATGGTTTAACCATTGGCGGGAACCAATTTGCACCTCTTTTCTTGGGTCAAGATTTAATGTCTTGGTGACAACATGTGTTGGTCTAAAGTTTAGATCAACTCATGTTAGCTTTGTGACGACCATATTGCAAAGTCAACGTCGATATTCAGATCGCTAGGACTAATTTCTCCAACGTGCTTGCCAAACCACGTGGTAGACCAGAAACAATGGAATAAACGTTGTCGTAAGATATTTATTCAAGTGTAACAATAAAGTAACTTAAACCTGCAAACTAGTGTTAATATATTTTGATCTAAACTCATTGCGACTTTGTCTCGGTACTTGGTGCATTTTAGGCGGTAGTATCGTGTTAAAGTTGCGACTGGAATCGATATACCAGACGATATATCGATGTCCAAGTCACCCCGTCACAAGCTGATTCAGAAAATTGAAGAAGCAAAGGTGACGGACGCCACCAAGAATGCAAAATCTCAAACTGAGATTCAAGCATAATTAAAACGAGATAATGATCTCAAACTCCTCACCGCGTCGACTACAAACCAAATATTGGCAAACACACAGACCGCGGTGGCAGAAGTGGAAAAGAGTGTCGACCAGCAAACTGCTGCCGCCCCACCCACTTCACTGCAGAACATGTGCCTCAGCGCCGTGTTCCCAGGTTTGCCTGTCACTACATCAACAGATGGGACAGACAAACCAAAACTCTGGTACGACCAAGCCGTACAGGAAGAGATGGCGGGATTGGTCTCGAATGTTGTGACCCCGATGGAGGTGGAAGTCGAAACATCGACACAATCACCCCCACAAATAGCAACTGTCGATCAGAAGATCCCAGTTACACCCGGTAAGTCCATAGCGACAAAACGAGTTGTCTCTAAAAAAACAAAAAGAGGTTTGGCAGCACTTAAAAAAGCGCCCCCGAAACCAAAACCCAAGTAAATAGGATTGACTGTTAATTGTTTGTTTTTGTTTAAAAAAAAAAAAATTAGTTTTGGCCGACCGTATTCGACAAGGACGACCCCGCGGAAGATCACCATCAAAATTTAAAATTTTAAAACATAGTATTAGTATTAAAAGGCAACAGCCTATAGTCACACATTAAATTAAAAACCTTTTAAAATAAAATTTATTCTTAAAATCACACAAAATTGTACAAACACCTTCAAAAAAAAACATTTTTCATAACGAGCCACGTCTTTGGTAAGTGTCACCTCTCTTGTTCCTCATTTTGTTTGTTTTTCCACTGGTATGTTGTGTTTCTGTTTTTTTAAGGAGACTAGTTCGTCATCTTGGATGTTGCGGCACTGTTCTCCCGTTGTTCGTGCTTTGGGTTCTGCCGACATCGACCCAACTTCTTCGGAGGGGGAGATGTGACCGTGTCACTACCCAAGCGCACGTCAACGGCCCGCGTCTTGTCCTCCTAGTGGACTGGACGGACATGACCACTTTCGGTCAGACCGGAAGTAAGGGAAGGCAGGTAGAGACAGAGAGGATCCAGGGACAGCAGTTGTTAGTGAGCCAGCGACCAGTGCAGACATGCAGTGGTCAAGCTCTCACAGCTTCCTGGTATTCTCGATGAAGTCCGGGTCCCCAGTTCTCTGGGCCCCGCCTCCATGAGTGAGTGCAGTGGCTGCAAGTCCATAGCTTGGGTTGCAGCATGGTTAAGTTCGATTGACCGCACAGACCTTGGTTTAACCGCCGTGGTCTGTGGGTCAGGTTTGATTAGCACATACCAGTGGTAGAGACATATGAGTAGCAGATGGAAGCTGACGCTGACCCCTAGACAACTGTAATAAAGGCCAAACACCTAAATACAGCATCGTCTCTGCTACTTACATGACGAAGGCGTCCAGCGCAGTCCACTTATTCCCCCAAGTAAAGACTGTGCAAACCGCCCCAGTCACACTTGTTAAACTATTATACCGAGGCTTTTTAACTTAATAAAATATACAAAAATAATAAGATTACGAATCTTCCGGTGTTTTCTGGTACTTCTTGGTTCCTAATCGGGGTAATGCAGTATCGAATTCTGCGAATATCGGCGTTCATCGGTCGGATCATCGTCACAAATTAGCGATACCACGTGGTATTGATTTACACCTGTATTTCGAGTATTGCAGTGAAAACTCACTCTTTACTATTTCTCAATTATCACATTCGAGTAAATATAATAATTGTATGCATTTAACAAATGTACGACTATTGACAAGAAACTAAATAAAAGTATAAATTAGCAAGAAGTCGGTTATGGATTCCTCGGTCGTCATGATTGAGTCGGGCGCGCCGCATTAAACCAAATGCGTTGTTCTCAGATGGTGCCGAAAGTACGTGACAGTTAGCGCTCACTCCTGATACAGGTAACGATTGCTGCTCGGTCCGAGCAGACTCGATACAATCAAGTTTTGTCCATAGGATCAGCGTACATGCAAGTGCACAAGTATATTCTCGGTACATTTACCTTCGGGTTCTCAGGCGCGGCAACTACGGTCTTTAGGGCATTATAGCTACTTTAATTTGGTGTTGACAGCCTGCCGGTTCGTATTTAAAGCAAAAGGTGACAAAATGACTCTGAATGGTTACAGGTAAAAGTTACACATAGACAATCAAACAGATTCAACATTAATTCAGTACAGAGGCCCAGAATAAGCTTTTGCCAGAGCTTATATACTATGAAACCATGGGGTTCCACGAGTTTCCCCCAATCCTGGAGCAAAGATACTGATAAGCAGATTTTTTAAATTGCATATCAGTGAGTCATAATGAGTGGATCCAATTGAATCAACTCCCTGATCAAAGTTATGTGAACCCCTTAGAATATTTAAAAAGCACATGATAATATTTAGGGTTAACTTTATTTATATTTACATTTAAAGTATTCTTATCCCTAAATAGTCTTACTTTATTTCAATAAACATTTCACAACAATATTTATTACTGTTTTGGACACAATAATTACTTTTATCGATGATTTATCGTAACTTTTTCTGTAACAATGAATATACCTATTCATTGAATATTTCTCTTATATTTATCAAAATATAGAGAAAATTTTTACTTAAATATTTTTATCTTTTCAATAAACATTTTTATTCTCATAAAAACTTGAATTTCTTATTTTGAACTTGGGGCGATTTTGGTAAATCGCGCCCTCTGGTGGTAAATCCTAGTAAACTACGGTATTGAACCGTCACACCTATACAGAGGAAACCAAAAGGTTTACTCCAACCAATCTCAGCTCAGATTGGCAGATTCGAAAGAATCGGCCTCGATCTAATGGGACCTAAGCCAATGACGACCAATAGAAATAAATTTATTTTAGTCATTGTTGATTATGCAACTGGATGAGTTGAAGTGGTTCCTTTAACCCTCAAAGCTCTATCCTATACCACAATTGTGACCAGATGCAGTTGTGAATACAAATTTTTTTTAAAATTTTTTTAAAAAATTTGAAATTTGCAGTAGCTGTTAAGAATAAGCATTTACATTTTCTGAATTAATTTCATTGCAATCAGGCCTAAAATGAAAAAGTTATTGTAAAAAGGAAAAATGGTCCACTTAAATTCCCAGCTTAAGTTTTTGGTTGTTTTCACTGCAAATTTTACTCTAGTGAGAGCGCTTTTAGAATATTGTGCCCCCTATATATAAACTAAATAACCATACACAGCATTAACCCTTCATCTTTGAAACACATGGTCAACTGAGTTAGTGTGAAACTATTTTCAATTTAAATTAAGTTGATATAGACAATTATTAGTATAAATAAATAATTAAAAACCTTGCATCCTGTTTAAAACAACCTTTTGACCGCATGTCTTGATTATTACAATTGGTGACACCTAGTGTTGGTTGGAGAAGCCATGGTAACAGCACTAAAGCGCTTCAAAGTAGAGACTCCAAATGGTCACAATTGTGACCATTAATCGGGCTCTACGTTGTTCCAAAATTTCAGAGCTTTGAGGGTTAAGGAATGCTAAGATCCTAACTCTGGTTCCCCATATTATGAGATTTTTTCAAACTTATGGTGTCCCACGCTATATAGTGTCAGACAACGACAAACAATTTGTTCCGATGTGTACAATGCGTTATGCGAGAATGCTGGAATTATTCCAAATTGCACCTCTCCATACCACCCTCAGACTAATTATACTGAAAGGATAAACAGATACATTAAAATAATGCTTCAAATTTTTACTTCTGAACATAAGCACTGGGACAGAGTGATTGGAAACATAAATTTCGCACTCCGTACTGCCTCATCAGCTACCACAGGCATAACACCTGCAATGGCAACATTTCTAAAAGAACTTCGACCATTTTGGAACAACAGAGACGTTGCTTATGACGCACCTTTTGACCCAAAACGACCACATGACGCACTAAGAATGCTCATGAGTCGAATGGCTAACCTTTTGAAAACTGCAATCAGTAATAAAGAAAAGGCGCAAATAAAACAAAAAACTAATTATGACTGTGACGGTTCAATACCGTAGTAACTTATAAAGTTGCCACCAGAGGGTGCGATTTGCTAAAATCGCGCCGGATTCAAAATAGGAAAATTTAAGTTTTATGAAAATAAAATGTTTATTGAATGATAAAATATTTAAGTAAACATTCTCTCTATATTTTGATAAATATAAGAGAGAATTATACAATGAATAGGTGTGTTCATTGTTAAAGAAAAAAGTTACGAGAAATCATCGATAAAAGTGATTATTGTATTCAAACAATAATAAATGTTGTTGTGAAATGTTTATTTAAATAAATTAAGACTATTTAGGGATAAGAATACTTTAAAATATGAAAATAAATAAAGTTAACCCTAAATATTACCATGTGCTTTACCATGACTCACTGATATGCAAATCAGCTAATCTGCTTATCAGTATTCTGGCTCCCTGATTGGGGGAAATTCAAGAAACCCCATGGTTTCTTGGTATATAAGCTCCTGCAAGAGCTGATTCTGGGCCTCTGTACTGAATTAATGTTGAATCTATATGATTGTCTATGTGTAACTTGTACCTGTAACCATTCAGAGTCATTTTTATCACCTTTTGCTTTAAATACGAACCGGCAGGCTGTCAACACCAAATTAAAGTAGGTATAATGCCCTAAAGACCGTAGTTGCCGGGCCTGAAAAACCCGAAGGTAAATGTACCGAGAATATACTTGTGCTTCTTGCATGTAGGCCAGTCCTGTGGACAAAACTTGATTGTATCGAGTCCGCTCGGACCGAGCAGCAACCTGTATCAGGAGTGGGCGCTAACTGTCACGTGCTTCGGCACCGTTTGAGAACAACGCATTCGGTTTGATGCGGCGCGCCCGACTCAATCATGACGGCCGAGGAATTCCCTTTGAATTCCATAACCGACTTCTTCCCGCTAATCTATACTTTTCTTTTAGTTTCTTATCGATAGTTGTACATTTATTTAAGTGCTTACAATTATTATATTCATGCGAATGTAATAATTGGAATAGAAAAGAGTGAGTTTTCACCGCAACGCTCGAAATACAGGTGTAAGCCGATACCACGTGGTATCGCTAATTTGTGACGATCATCTGACCGATGAACGCCGATATTCGCAAGATTCGATAGTGCATTACCCCGATTAGGAACCAAACTAGCGCCAGGAAACACCAGAAGATTCGTAATATTATTTTGCAAATTGTATTATTATTAGTTTATCAAGCCTCTATCTGATAAGTTAAAGTTTTTATTAGTTTCAGACCAGTTTCCTGGTTTAATTAGATTAACTTGTAGTTTCGATGTGGTTTATTAAGTATTTTATTGCTGCTGTTATTAATAAGATTTTATGTTAAGTCGACCTCGGATCATTGTAATTTGCAATGATCCGGAATAAATGTTATGATTTGATAAAATTCCTTGTTTTCATGTTTATTTACTTTACTCTTTCCAATTCAGTGTTTTGCAAGTGTGTTTGTATTTTATTGTTACTGGTTCTTATCCTTGGGATAAGTGGAGGTTTTCTTAGCAAAGAGAAAATCCACGTGTTTTCACAAGTTTTACTGTCTTGACCCCATCATAAAGTGTAAATAGCACTTTGGTTAAAAGTCAGATCGTCACATGACAAACATAGGTCAGATGTTCAATATGAAATAAATGACTTAGTCCGAATTAAAATCCATGCATTGTCAAAAGCGGCAATCGGATATTCCCAATCACTAGAAGACAGATATAAAGGTCCCTATGTGATTATTAAGAAATTTAGTAACAATGCTTACAAAATTGCAAGGCCTATCACTTTACAAAGTAAGGGTCCTGTAAATGTTTTGGAAATGAAACTATACATTCCCAGTGATAAACCAGCTGGCTGGCCAATTGCTGATGATGATATTAGTCTCACTGCAAAAACACAAGTGGAAAATTTTATTAAAAACTATAAATAGCCCGCCAGAACTACGGAGGCTTACAAGTGACATTCATAACTTATTTACAATAAAAGAAATATAAGGAAAAACATAACGAACATCAAATTACAAATAAAGTATGAATAAATACGAGCAAAACACATAGAAAAACAACAAATTCCCCCGCTCGAATTTATTCAATCAATGTTCTTGATTATAAATGTCTAAATATTTGCATAGATCTGCAATCTTCTGCATATTAACCCTCTTAGTTAAAATGTCTGCCAAATTCTTCTTGGTATTTATGTATTGCAGATTAATGCTTAGTTCCCACTTGGCAGAAATTCCAACAGAAAATTTTCTGTTGCAGAAAATTTTGAGTGTAGAAAGCAGCAGTGTTTACAAATTGCTTTCCTTAGCTGGCATCCATTTTTAAATTCTACTTTTCTGCACTTTTTTGCCCAATTTTCAGTCCGCAGGTGGGAACCAACAACAGAAAAACATACTTTTCTGCACAGCAGAAAATTTTCTGTCGGAATTTCTGCCAAGTGGGAACCAAGCATAAATAACTTCGATTCATAACTTTCTTTAACAAACTGTATTTTCACATCAATATACTTTGTTTTCGAGTTTTCCACGTCGTTCTTAACAAAATGCACTCCGGCCCTATTGTCACAATGCACGACAAAATTACCAAACTCCAAACCTTGAATTTTCCCAACTTCGTTAAGACAACGTTTAAATCAAATCTATTTCCTTTACCAGTTCAGACAACGCTATTAATTTGGCTTCCATGG
>JH431202.1:3484-16602 GCA_000239455.1 Strigamia maritima
CAAATAAACAAGATAATATAATAATTATCTTTGTTTGTCTTCACAGAGCTGGAGACAAACATAAACCGCTCACTTCTACGCTTCGCAACTCGCGATTAGGCCTCGCGAACTCACAAGTAGGCCTCGGAACTCGAAAAAGTACCTACACACTCAAAATGAGCCAAAATGTGCTCATAAACGCCAAAAACTCACGAGAATACATTAGAGCACAGTGTCCACAATGCTAAGACCCATAACCATGTTATTTGTTGCTGGAATTTCATGTATTTTGGAGACATAAAAATGAGGCAGAGTTCACATCACACTAGCAAAACCGCAAGTGAATAATCTTTTATTAAGTCTAAAAATAACTCTTAAAAAACTACAGAGGCTTTGAATAGCCAACTTACATATTTCACATAAAACATGATTGTACAGTGACTTACTGGACACATAAATTAATTAAACATAATAACTATAATTAAGTATTTATACAATATAGAATAAATTCAAACAAACACAGAATATCACAACAAAAACCCCTTCATTGCGACGCCTATCATTGGCATTTTGCAATGACTATCATCGGGCTCACCCAATCACTATGGCAAGGATGAATGCCAGTGTTCTTAGTGTGGCGGCAACACTATTGAGCCCATCAATTTTTCGTAATGCAACGAGTGCATTAGCCGCGTGGGTGTTGATCCAATATGAAGGGATCCAAATTCTTCGATATCTCGAGGAAACAGGGAGTCGTATTGTACCAAACGCAGCCGAATTACGAGTGGCGTTATTAACGCACGAAGCAAACGCCGAGACTCGTTACGAACAGCTACGAGCTGCAACCCCTCCGTCGAAACCACCAGCGAGTGGAGCAGCAGCTCCAGCTCCGGTATCAAAAAGGAAGGACTCGAGTGCACCAGTACCAATCGCCCAAGTATTCCCGCACTCAACATCGACAACACCGTCCACAACCATCGTGCCATCCATTCAACCCGAACCAATGGAAATCGGAGAAGCATCGATTAGTCGAATTTCTCTAGCTAAAATTCTCCGACCTTGTCGATTCAATCCAGTCAAAGGAATGTTGGGAGGAATTGTGTTAGCACCGAAAAAGAAGACGCTTCCGGAAAGCTCGACAGTGGCGGAAGACCAAACCCCACCGCCACCACCACCACCTTTGAATAAACTTACTTAGCGGAAGCCGAAAGGAGACATCTTCGGAGGGATTGCCCGAGATTATCCACACCTTTCGATGTCAATCTAAACTCGTGCAGCATTAGCACGATTAGTCGACCGAGGGAGGTCACTTTACATGTAAATGAAGAGAGCTCTCACTCGAGGGCCAGAAGCCGACCCATTACAGCACCAGTTTCTACTACGTGCTCACACCACAGCCGAGGAAGCAAACTGGCTGCATCATCGAAATCAGGGGTTAGCCACGTTTCTACCAACCGTTTGGCTCTATCAGAGAAGCGAAGCAGAGCATGTCACGACAACTGGACACGCCCAATTCTTCATTAGTGAAAATGAAGATCCTCGAGATCGGACATCTCGATTAGTAATCAATCCAGTGGCAGAGACAGCTCCACCGCTGGACAAGTCACCGAAAAGCTAGGTTTTTCGTGGCAGATTAAATCTCGGAGAGGTAATCTTCGCTGGGAGAGGGAAGTGTGGTGACTAGTGTTCTTAGTTATTAATAGTGTAATTAATTTAATATTTCTTTTAAATTATATCGTACAGCGAGAGTCCACCCTCGCCATAGTACGAACATTCTCCACCAAGAATGTTGGGAAGAGTTGAGATGACTCAACTCCTTTGTAGTCACATTCCGTAGGGAATTAGCACCCCTCTTCACCACCTGTTTGGTCATGTGACACCAAGAGTATAAAAGGTCTTGTAACAGGAAGTTTGGCAGATTATTCAAGACATTCACAGAGAACCAAGGTAAACCACAGAGCATCAAACTTCCTCGCCAGATCAGGCCCCGTAAAAAACAGGGATTGACTGAAGACCCAATGCCACAGATACACACCGAATAACTAACAGGACTGCTGTAGTTTAAGCGCCAGGACCTACGAATATAGAAAGGATATTCATTAAATCAACCTTAAACTCAACCACCAAACACTACAAAGGAAAACCCCTTTGTCCAACATCCACGTGTGTGCCAGGCCTAGCCAACGACACGTGTTTCGCCAGGACAAAGCCTTAGTAACTTTGCAAAGTTAAGCAACTTGACCAACGCGATATAAACTGAAGACCCAAACCGAATAACCGAAGAACCCTAGACAACAGACCAACCACCCGGATTCAGACTAAACCAGAATAACTTCTAGTTTAGCATCCAATTGTGACCGAACCGAATTCAGGACCCGCGATAATAATTTATCGCATCAACTCGTATATTCATCAATAATAGATCGAGATAAATCTCGATCCTATCTGTGTAAAATCAGAGAGTCTAATAAAGAATTACGTTTACTTTATATCACTCGCATTACTATTTAATTTCTCATTAATTGCTACCAACAGAAAAGTAAAAGGTTACGACACCCTCTAAACCAACGAGCAAACATTTCAACTTGTCTTCGATACCTAAATAAATTATACCCCCAGGTTTGGATTGACTAGTCTCAAACGAAGTGACATCTGCTGCTGTAGCCCCAGCTGCAACAGCATGCTTAGAATCTATAAATTTGCTAAACCCTTTACTGCCTAAACATGCCAACATGTCCCTTTTCCAGCTGACGTAATTCAGCTCGTTCAGTTTCTTAAAATTGAGTACACTATCCTTTTCTGCCATAATAGATTAATAAAAGGGAAACCAAAAACCAAAAATCTAATATATGCTCGAAAAATGTTAAACTCTACTCAGAATAACACTCCAAAACTAAGCTGACCAATAACTTGAACCAAAAACTCACTAAAGCCAAAATAATCAATAAATAATTGCTAACTCTCGCAATTATATGGCTAAGGATCCAAAAAATCAACAATAGCTCGCAAAAAGTCCCTATCTCAAAACTAAAATCAATAAATCGTCTAATAAATCCAAAAACTTTTTGGATATTATCTAATCTGGTATATTTCCCTAAATATACCATCAACAAGAAAACTAAATGCTCAAAATGAGGCCCAAAAACTCCAAAAACTTTCCAATCAAGATCAAAAGCCTGGAAAGTCAAATCCGACTTTTTGAAATCTAAAAAATGCTCAAAATCAAAAATATTATAACGACAATTCCCACCAAAATGATAGAGAAGGGAGGCACCATGTACCTGATCCTTGGGATAAAAATAAAAGTCCTTTAAGGTTAGGTAGCCTCGAAGATGAAAAATTTGAAAAAGGACAAATAGTGACAATAAAAAAAGCAAAGACCTCTACCAAAGGAGCGACGGCTTCAAGATGTAGGCTTCCTTGATGAAATCCCTTTGTAATTGTTTGCAAATTTTGTCCTCTCTCTTCCTGAAGGTCGCACCGAGATCGCACACTCGAAAACCACAAAAATCCAGAAATTGGTCCTAAAATCCGCTCAAAAACTCGAAATTCGTCCAATAAACTGCTGCTCCGGTCCATAATCTGTAGAATCAACAGCAGGCACAGTAGAAATTCAGTCCTACGCCAACGGAACAATCCGAAATCCAAAACAGTGCACATCACGCGCGGGATTTGGCAAAAATAGCATCCATGACTAGAAAATATGATAAGTGGCAATAAATGTTCACAAAAATAATAATTCAGAATTATTACCTTTGTTTGTCTCGCTAAATGTGGAGACAAACAATAAATATCCAATTCCAGACACCAAACACTATCCAAAAACGTCAAAGTAGGCCTCGTCATTGCAACAAACGAACTCACGCACAAAATCCAAACAATCGTCCAAAACTTCATCAAAAACTGCTCAAAAACTCATGACAATGCATGGAAACATGCAGAAACCCATAACCTTGTTATCTATATGTGGTTTGTTGAAATAGGCACTAAAATTCCAGGCACAATAAAGAGACTCATGCGTATGGTCTCACAGCTACAAAGCTGTGTTTGATAAGATCAATCGGAAGAGGCTTTTTGAAAAACTTTGGATTATGGGGATGAAGGGAAGAATGTGGCAGATGATTTTGTCTATTTATCGAGAGACGAGTAATACGGTGGTGACTGACTTGGGATGTTCGGAATTTTTTTGGACTATGGATGGTGTTAGGCAAGATTGTCCGCTCAGCCCAATTTTGTTTAGTCTATATTAATGATTTGGAAGAGGTGTGGACAAATTGCAACATTGGAGGAACAGTGATAGGGAAAAAAAGATATTTGCTTTGACGTTTACGGACGATATTGTCGCTGTCTCGTCAGATAGAGAAGGTTTAACCGAAATGCTGTTAGTGCTTGAAAAGTATAATAAGTAGAATTTTCTGTCTCTTAATACGCAAAAATCAAAAATTATGATTTAGGGCACAGTCCGAGAAATGGAAGTTTGAAGGTCACCAGATTGAGGTGGTGAACGCTTACAAATACTTGGGCATATGGTTTTCAACGAAAAACTCTTTTGAACGTCATTGGGCTGTAACTAGAGGCAGAACTCAAAAAGTGCTAAATACCACTTGGAGCTTAGTGAAGAGATCGGGTATGAGAGACATTAAACAACAAATTGCACTGTTCCAGTCCTTGTTGCTGCCAATTATAATGTATGGTGTTGAACTTTGGGGTAACAAATGCAGAGAAGCGATTGAGATTGTTCAGAGAAAATGTATGAAAATGATATTGGGTCTAAATGCCAACACGCCTGACTACTTATGGCAGATGGAATTAGGCCGAAACAATCTCGACTGTACAACAATGAAGCGGGTGTTTGGTTATGTTCTCAAGATGTTATCGATGGACGATGCTTGCTGGCCCAAGGTCTGCTTCTTAGAGATGATGCGAGAAGGGTGTTATCCTAAGTTTGGTTGGTGGATTGAGTTCGAAGCCTTAGTGAATGATGTGGGATGCAGTGATCTTTTTGCTGAATTGCGGATTGGTGAACTCAATCTGGGGAAAGCGATTATGGAAGATGCCCTTACCAAAAAGATAGAGCAAGGCGTACAGCAGCGTTGGAGCCGTATTGATGCTTCTACCTTTTGTGATTTCTATAAAAGTATCAAATCAGATTTTTTGGAGACGGAATATTTCAAAGACACCCGGATACCAGCAAGATTACGAGAAATGTAGACTAGATTTTGTTGTGGAAACAAGCATAGGAGGGGCAAGAAGTGGTTAACAGATGACCAAAGGCTCTGTAGGCTGTGCGGATTAGAAGAGGAGACAATGGCTCACATTTTTTAACGTTGCGGTTTTTTGTTGTCCTCTCGGCTACCGCGAATGTCTGGGAGGAGTGGCAACAATTGTTAAGGGGTATGATTATCTTGGAATTATTAGAACTTGGGTCGATGTTTAGGTTCCGCTGTGGAATAAGGAGAGCGGAAAATGGCGGACTGTGATATTGGTTAATTTTGATTTTTCCGTTGTTTTCATATAAATTATATAGATAGGTGTACAGGTTTATATCGATTTTATTTTATTATATGTGATTCATCTTGATTTCTGTTGCTGTATTGATAACATTGATGTAATTGTTTCATTTTTCTTTAACTACTCCCCCCTTCCAAAGTATGTTAAAATACATGGAATAAAGAATAATAATAATAGTTGCTTGTTGCATGATTTTATCCGTTCGCCATTTCTCCTAACAGTTTAGGATCGCTGTTTCAATTGGTCGCTCACATGACGTTACCACAGGCGTTAGGATTAATCTCGCGAAGCCTAGCAAGCGAGATTATTTTTTAGGTTTTTTAGAAATACTGTCACTGACACGTGACACTGAATGGTTAAATTCTAAACAATTTTTTTATTGCATGTATGGTACATCACCAACAGTCAAGCTTGAATCGCTTTCCATCACTGGTCTGGGTTCCTGTGCATTATTCAAACATCCCGCGTGCTCACAAAATGCAATAAAAGGCTCTTTTTGCTGTTGTCTGCACGATTTTAGATCAAATATTGGATAAGTAGCCAGCAATAAGTGCTGTCTGAGAGAAGACAGCACACAACTTTGTTTACTTGGGAACTCAAGGTCATTCACATTTCCACTACACTCATTTTGAGAAGTTCCCAACAATATTAACAATATTAACTATTATATTGTATCAGTCAGCCCCTAATGTTCATATTAATTCACATTATTTGTATGTTTCCTCGGTATATTTATTGTTATAAGTTAAAGTAATCATTAAATTTTGTCATGAATTGAGAACCAAGTCTCCCTTTTCTTTATGTTTTACTGCAATTTTCCCATGTTTAGTTCGCATAATGTTTTTGCATAATGCGCTCCAAATATCCCCTTATTCTTGCAGCAAAGTTAACTGCACTTTCATCTTTACGCTGCGTTGCTGTCTGAAACTGATTGATATGTATTGCAATCGGGATTGTCTGTCCAAATACCTTGCGCAAAAGCTCAAAGAACTCAATTTTATCCACACAATTTATAACTTTGTAACAGTCGTTAAACCTTATGTTAGCATCTTCAACAAACTTCCTTCTGATCACTTTGCAAATTTTTGCACTCGTCAAACTTGAATCTGTCTCAAACTCGTTTATCGCTGCAATAAATCTTTCTACGGAACTACTGCCTGCTTTATTACTGCCTGAAAACATGGGGATCATCGCAATTAAGTTCGACATATTGAGCGCAACATTCATCGCAGTTGCACCTCTGAAGCTAATTCTTCTGGTGTTTTGCCCATTTCAAAATACAAATATGCTAATCTTTGAAAATCAAATTCTGTGTTCATATACTTTACGGTCAAATTTTAACCCTAATAGCAAGCTGTCGCAAAATCTCAGAATTGCACAAAACACTTTTTCTTATCAAAAACCACACTTTTTAATAAACCAAAACCAAAATCTACCAAAAATACACTTGACCAGTAATATAAACAGTAAAAATTATCAAATAGCAACTGAATCCACTCAATTTCCAATCGACACACACTTTCTAATGTGAAATTTCGCCAATTAGGCCTAATTGACCATAGGGTCAAAATTTTAAAATTTTAGTAAGACTAAAAAGTGTGCCAATGTGACATAATATTATTTTGAATTTAGTAAACATGTAAAAGCAATCTGGATCGTATAGTGGAATTTTTGTATTTATTTAATTCTAAGAAGTTCTCCGTGTGTGCGATGGATTAGAGAAAAGAATGGAATGCAGTTATTATTTGACTCATTATTTTATTTGAATAAACAATAGAACTTAACAATATATTACCAAACACAACAACAATCTCTCTTACTCAAAATCTCAACATAAGTTTATAAAACAATCAATTGTGTCGACTACTTGTGTGTCGACCATGTGAGTGTCGACTGGCTGCGCGACATGGCATGTCGACCACGTGGGTGTCGACCATTTGCGTGTCAACCAAATGCATGTGGACTATTTTGGTGTCAACCGCATGAGCGTTTTGTAAAAATGTCGACCATTTGCATCAAATGGTAATGATGATGTTTATTTGATTTAATAAAAACAATTCAACTGTAAAAATACTGTTTTTTGTTTAATCCACTGTGCCCAATAGAACCGACTTACACCTAAATATTCAAATAATTTACTACACAATCATAAATAAAATTGATAGTTTAATAAAATCTCAAAATGAAAATATGTCACACACTTGGTGCACACATACTTGTGTGACGGTTCAATACCGTAGTATATCATGAATTGCCACCAGAGGGTACAATTTGTCAAAATCGCGCCAAGTTTAATAAAGAGAATACAAGTTTTTATAGAAATAAAAATTTTTATTAAATGCTAAAAATATTTAAATGAATATATATTTTATATTTAACTGAGTATGAGAGAAAAATATACAATAAATTTTGTGATTCATTGTTTGAGAAAAAGTTACAAAAAAACATCGATAAAAGTGATTATTGTGCCAAAACATTAATAAATATTTTTGTATAATGCTTATTTAAGTAAACTAAGACTATTTAGGGATAAAAATACTTTAAATATAAATATGAATAAAAGTTAATCCTAAATATTACCATGTGCTTTTTGAATATTTTGGAATATTCTGTGAGGTTCACAGAATATCAAACAAGGAGTTGATTTGATTGGATCAACTCATTATGACTCATTGATATGCAAATTAGCTAATCTGCTTATCAGTATCTTTGCTCCCTGATTGGGGAAAACTCAAGAAACCTCATGGTTTCGTAGTATATAAGCTCTTGCAAGATATTTTCTGGGCCTCTGTACTGAATTAATGTTGAATCTATATGATTGTCTATGTCTAACTTGAAACTGTAATCACTCAAAGTCATTTGGTTACCTTTTGCTTTAAATACGAACCGGCAGGCAACATAACGACTGTAGTATGCTGGGCCTGAAAACCTGAAGGTAAATGTACCGAGAATATGCTTGTGCTTTTGCATGTAGGCCAATCCTATGGACAAAACTTGATTGTATCGAGTTCGCTCGAACCGAGCAGCAATCGCTACCTGTATCAGGAGTGAGCGCTAACTATCACGTACCTTACGGTACCGCTTGAGAAGAACGCATTCGGTTTAATGTGACGCGTCCGACTCAATCATGACCTCTTCGGATTCCATAACCGACTTCTACCCACTAATGAAGTACTTTTATTTAGTTTTTTATCGATAGTTGTACATTTGATTAAATGAATACAATTATTATATTCACTCAAATTTAATAATTGGAAAATAGTAAAGAGTGAGTTTTCCCCGCAATAATCGAAATACAGGTGTAAGTTGATACCACGTGGTATCGCTAATTTTTGACGATCATTCAACTGATGAACGCCGATATTCGCAGGATTCGAAAGTGCTATGACTCGTTTAGGAACCCAAAGAAGTACCTGGAAACACCAGAAGATTCGTAATGTTTATATTTATTAGTATTTAAATATGCCTCTGTATAATAGTTAAAGTTTCTCGCTAGTTTTAAAACCAGTTTCCTGGTCATTAGTTTTAATATGGTTTCGATATATTTTAAGTATTTGCCTCTGACTGTTTTTTATCATGTTTATTGTTATATTTCGATATGTTAAGATGGGATCATTGTATTTTGCAACAATCCAGAATAAATGTTATGATTTGAGAAATTTCTTGTTTTATTATTTACTTTACAAAGTTCCAATTCAGTGTTTGCAAGAGTTTATATTTTTATGGTTTCTTGTCCCTGTGACAAGGATTTCTAGTAAAGAAAATTCACGTGTTTTATATGATTTATATCTTGATCCCGCGCTATAAAAGTGTAATAGCACTGTGGGAAAAGCCAGATTGTCACACATGGTGCACACATACTTGGTGCACATACTTGGGCCACATACTTGGTGCAGATGACACGTGGTGCACATACTTGGTGGAGATGACACTTGGTAGCAAAACGAAATACAAAGACAATTTTCTAGGTAAATATTGGAAAATAAAGAAAATAAAAAAAGTGTTATTAGTTCACACCCAGATGTGCTTTCGAGACAACTTTTAAATCCAAAATTGCTCTAGTAGTTGCGAAAACATTTAATCTAATCCATATTTCAATTTATGACAGTATAGTTTAATAAAGTTTACTTAGCTGATGCCTATTGCGCTCTATTGATAAATAAAAATATTGTGCAATGAGATTAGTGCAATAAGCCAGAAATTAAGTGTAATACCAAATATGTTTGTTGTACATTTTGAAATTAACTTTAATTTTTTTGCATGTAAAAGCCAGAGATTTTATTGAAATAGTCAAAGAATATTTAAGTTTGAGTTATGGTTTTGCTACTTACTTCATATTGTTGAAGGCTTGGAGAATGCAAAAAGAATAAAAAATAAATATTTTTTCTTTTATGGATGTAATAAAGTATACATCCTAATCCGGTTACGTATTGTGTATTATCACTTGGAATATAAATTTCTAGACAATAGAGATTTTTTATATAATAGTTTATGATAAATTTAATCTCACAACTACAAAAAATTTTTTTTAAATAAATTTTTACTTTATTGCTCTTCTATCATTTAGTAAAATAACTTCTTTTTTAAATTAAAAAACAACTTAATATTTTAATACATTTAAAAATACTCCGACATACATTTTATATCACACGTCTAAAGGTAGCTTGGGTCTACAACTATTGTTAAATTCTATTGTTATAATTCTGTCTGCACCAAATTTCCATTGCGAAAATTGGCAGTTTCTATGATTGCTTATAATGGTCAATTAATGACTAAGTCAGAAATTTCTCAAGTTCCTGTCTCTCACAATGGGCAAAAATTCTTTTTACCTCTTGTTGTAACGGTCTCGAATCATAAAATCAGTATAGAATTGTCTCTAGAGTTTGCTGATAATACTGCAGCGGCATATTCAAACGAAATGGGGAAATGAAATAATACATATTAAGTTTGGACATTAACCCTCAGACGCCTAATATTTTGGGTCAACGCAAAGACCTATTAGTGGTGTCAATTGACATGTTTTATGTACTTTGAGTTTAAGCGCTTCAGTGCTGTTACCATGGTTACCATGTGTCGCGCTTTAAACTAGGCCTATGAATATTGACACTAGTTCGTTGATACTGATATTAATTTGGATATTTAATGTTAAACTGAACACTAACTTACTTGTTTGTTCCGTAAGGTTCGTCGCGCGAGCTCCGATGCTATTAAATAGACTTCTATGACTTGCCAGTTTGTATAGGGTAAACTGGGTCAATTAGGGCTAATAAAGGTGTTATTAGGCCTAATCCGTGCACTTCGTAGCACACACAGCGCTAAACTACTATTCACACAGAATAAATACAATCAAAACACACAGCTTACGATTATACTTCTTTATTAATTAAACTAATTAATAAAGGCACAAACAATACATCAGAAATGAAAAGATTGAAATAGGGATCCAGATTACTACTCATAGATCTTCTATCGCTCAATTCGTCTCTGGATAACGTCCGCTTTGTAGTTGTCGGCTCGAAAAGGGCGGGAAACTCCTGTTAACAAAGGAAATTTGTTGTTCGCGCAACAGACAGCTGTTAATGGTTCAGGAATTTACCTGGTTGGACTGATAAGTCTAAGTGAAGACTCCAGTCAGGCTTAAAGAAGCCTAATTGTGATTATAGCTTACAAAGCAAGCTCTTTGGCAACAATCCCAGATTCAAGTCTATTCCTTGTAATGTACAAGGACCAGACTCGGCCAAAATCCCACTTCCCTCTGACAATATCCTCAGTCACACTAGATACCTTTGTTTGTATTAGTTTGACCAGTGAGGACGAGTTGTTGAGAGTTGAGAAGCAAGATGGGTAAGACAAGGAACATGAGAAATTCTCACTCAAACTTGCGCAGAAACCTGCGCAATGAGCTCTAACTGAGCCCGTCACTGATCTGGGTCTCAGCTCCGACATCGCCCATGCCATAGCAACCCGCCAAAGTGAGTGGACCCACAACATCCAGCTGAGCCCAAACCCCAAACAGAAATAATCAAGATATATTTTAGAATAAAATATTGATAGTATTATTACATGAATTAGCAGGATAAATATATACATTAAGGTTAGCTGATATATTATACACTATTTACATTATACAGTCATGATGATTATGCGTGATAATTATTTAAATTACAGTCAAATAATTTTAGGATATATTACAACGTGGCATATTTTGGTTACATTTATTATTATACATGGAAATATTCCAGTGGACCCTTTTGGGTCACCACAACTCCCCTCTTTTAAGAAAGGCTGTGATAGTCTTTTACTTCAACTAATAGACTGAATTTATTTGGTTGGCGTTATTGGTCCCAATGAGGTAGCCGGATCTCTCGGATCTGGGCTCTCATTAACGAGAAATTTGGAAAGTCCTTGCATGGGTCCCTCAGCATTACCAATATTGATATGGGCCCAAACAGATGAAATAGACTGAGCACGGCTAACTGCTTGCGCTTGCTGAGCATACGGCAATGACGGGTCGTCGAATGGGATCCGGACACGAATTAAACGGTGGTATTGTGTACTTGCATTTTGGACGGCGTACTTCCTTTTCCAACCACAAGAGAAACTCCTGGCACAAATTTCTATCATGTCAAAGATGAGTTCTCGCTTGCTGCGGAAACTGGAGACCGGGGTACAGATAAGTTAGACGGTCAAATGCCGCAGGTCGGTTCAGCATTGCAGCGGTAATCGGCTGCGACCTGTCGCTCGGGCGAGGAGTTGACTGGGTCTTTGGGACTAATGGGGGTGGAGTATGCGGTCCTTTTGCCCTAGTAAGGGCACAGCCCGGCGGCAGTTTTTGGCCAACGTCACGTCGTTTCTTTAGGCGCACCGAAGCACGAGGCGGGGAACCTGGTGGCGATCCTGGCGACGGACTATCGGGTTCCTGGTAATCCATAGGAAATTCGGAAGGGAAAGCTAGAGAGTTTGGCTGCCGATGCAAAATTGGATATGACAATGCAACAATCTCCGACGACAGGATCAGACGCTTGGGAATAGCGCCAGAGTTTGCCGCACAGGGTGGAAAATCCATAGGGGAGGCCGCAGTCGCACAAGAGGACGTGGTACACGTTGCAGGCACCGACGACCTTGAACTCGGCACAACAGTTGATGCAAAAGCAGGGTACGAGTTCAGCAAGGTAGGCCTTACTGTTATCCATATGTAGTTTGATGAAAAGCTCTAAAAATTCCAGGCACAATAAAGAGACTCATGCGTATGGTCTCACTGCAAAGTTGCGAGTGGAAAAATTTTATTTAAAAAACTATAAATAGCCGCGTAAACTACAGAGGCTTACAGGTAACATACACAACTCATTCACAATAAAATAAATATAAGGAATAACATAAGAAACATCAAATCATAAATTACAATGAATAAATACGAGCATAAATACAAGAAATAACAACAAATTCCCCCGCTCGAATTTATTCAATCAATGCTCTTGATTATAAATATCTAAATATTTTCATAAGTCCACAATTTTCTGATAATTAACACGCTTGGTTAAAATATCCGCTAAATTATTTCAGTGTTAACGTATTGTAGACTAAACAATTTCGATTCATAATTCTCCTTTACGAATTGTATTTAACAT
>JH431203.1:5429-31043 GCA_000239455.1 Strigamia maritima
TGGAAACGTGATCTCCTGGTTCCCTGTATACTCCATATTCCTGTGTAACATGAATTCTGAAACTATTTTACTATTTGTAGACAGTAAATGAAAACCAATCATGTAATTTCTCATTCCATCTCATTTTTTCATGCAAGAAGTAGCTGTCTTCTCATTGGTTGTCGTAACTTTTAAAGGTCAAGTGCAATCTAAATTAATTTAATGTGTGAAAGAGTGTTAACAATAACATATATTTCTATTTTTAAATATTTATTCTTGCATATTATTATTTATAACAAACAATGTCTAGTTGGCTAGCCTTGTTTGTCATGCAATGCATCATGGTTGAGCAAGGATTAAATGACGTCACCAGTTCTGTTTGTTAACAAAATAACCATCTGCGCATGCGCATATTCATGCACATGCTCAGAGAGTTTAAATTCGGCCAAACCTGAGAACTAGTTCTGGATCATTTGAATTTTAGGATTGGGAACGTCATTCGACCATGATGCTTTGCATTGTGGAGAAGGAATATTGGAATTGTTATATAATAATAAATATGCAACAATAAAATATTTTAAAAAATGAAATATATGTTATTGTTAACACTCTTTCACACATTAAAATTAAATTTTAGATTGCACTTGACCTAATGTAAAAATTAAACAATTGTTTAAAACCTAGTGAAACTAAAAATCTTTTAGAACAAAAGTTGCGGTATTAAAAGTAAGAGACAAATTATACTTGCAATTAGTTACTTCTACAGTCGTCGCTCGCTAACGTAATGCTTAAATTGAACTACGGATCGCCATCTGCGCACAACAATCACACTTTACGTGAATGCTGATGTACAGTATGATATTCTTTGCTCATTACCGTAAATCAAATCAAACTAAACATATAAAGACCATAATTATTGTTATTTTTTATGTTTTAAATCAGAATAATATAAAAAATAACAATAATTATGTTCTTAAAATTTGTTATGGTCCAATTTACGACCACGACTATTTTTTGATAAGCATTCGCAATTCTTGTGTGCAGTTGGCGATGCGCAGTTCAATTTAAGCATTAGGTTAGCGGGCGGCGACTGTATTTTATTTCTTTAAAAGGGATGTTTTAGCAGTGGTGGCGCTGCCAGCAGTGGAAACAACTGAACTGTAGAGTTTGACTACTTCTCTCTTCACCTACTATAACAGTATAGTATGGTGTAGTATGGTTAGTATTACCATGGCTGTAAGTCTATAACTTTTAGCTTACTCTAGTATAGCTACCTAGGTAGGTCGTATGAGTTTTGCACTATACACACTAGTCGGGTTCGAAAATTCATTTAAACGAGTGTAAACATGTTTACACTTGTTTTAAATGTAAATTTGCACTTTGTTTAGACGAATTATTTCGTGTAAATGCCGTTTAACTAGGTTGCACGGAAACGGCCCATTTTCATCGTGTAAATGCACATTCAACGGAAATTGGCGTGCAAAGAGTTCTGTTTGCCGCCATCTTGAATCCTCGCTTCGAATGTAAGTAGTAACAACACAGATTATAATTATAATGCATGATTCTCAAAATTGTTACTATCTAATGTTACTTTTGTTGTAAAAGAAAAGCAGGCAAGAATGATGTGTTTGCTGAAAAACATCTGCTCCTACAGCTTGTTTGTTTATTACGGCAGTCATGTTTGTGTGAATTATGTGTAAATTCCAGTGTAATTTCTAGTGTAAATACCAGTGTAATTTCCAGTGTACATTCCAGTGTAATTTCCAGTGTAAATTCCAGTGTAATTTCCAGTGTAAATTCCAGTGTAATTTCCAGTGTAAATTCCAGTAGGTACATTCCAAAAGTCTCGTGTCAATAACGCGACCGTGTCGTGCTACAAACACGGGCTAAAACGAACGTGCGATTGGTTCTGCGTGTAACTCACGTGACATTTTACAACACGACACGGTCGCATTAGCTGACTCGAGACTTTTGGAATGTGCCTAGTGAATTTCCAGTGTAAATTCCAGTGTAAGTAAATGTGTATGCAACATTTTAACTCGAAAAGTAGGCGGGTTCGAAAAGTCATTTAAACGAGTGTAATCACGTTTACACTCGTATAAATTTTAATTTGCACGTTGTTTACACGAATTAATTCGTGTAAACGTCGTTTAACCGTCTTAAACGGAAACGACCTATTTTCGTCGTGCAAATGCACGTGCAACGGAATTTGACGTTTAAAGTGTTGTATTTGCCGCCATCTTGAATCCTCGCTTCGAATGTAAGTAGTAACAATGTGCATGACTCTCAAAATTGTAACTATTGTTACTATTTGTTACTAATTGTTACTATCTAATGTTACTTTTTTGTAAAAGAAAAGCAGGCAAGAATGATGTGCTTGCTGAAAAACAACTGCTCCGTACAGCTTGTTTGTTTATTACGGCAGCCATATTTGTGTGAATTATGTGTAAATTCCAGTGTAAATTCCAGTGTAAATGCTTATGCAACATTTTAACTCGAAAAGTCAGTCGTGCAACTTGACATTTACACTATCAGTTGCACTGGTCGTTCAGTGCAAAATCATTTTCGAACCCGTCTAGTCAGTCCTGCAACTTGACATTTGCACTATCAGTTGCACTGGTCGTTCAGTGTAAAATCATTTTCGAACCCACCTACTGCAAATCTAGGTGTCTAAATTTTGTTTTAGGCATTTTATATAGCTTAAGTTAAGATACTTTAAGAACCTAAACACTGGTTCCATTTAATTGTTGTTTGGTGAGCCTAAAATCAAGGTGACTATTTTTTAGTCACTGCAGTACGAAATTTGCAGTTCTAAATAAACAGAATTAACAGAAAACTGCCAATGGCAGCAGTTTGATCAATTCTTGGTATTATATTTAGAACTGCCAATTTAGTACTGCAGTGATTCAAAAATAGTCACCTTGATTTTTAGGCTCTTCCAAACAACTATTAAATAGAACCAGTATTAGGTTCTTAAAGTGTCTTAACTTTAGCTATCTAGTTTTACAGTGCAGTTACGGCTATACTGGGAGTTTTATAAGGAAGAAATTGTTGTTGAAACTTGAAATATGACTATAGTTATGAGTTTTCCACTATAATTACCGTATTCCCTCGGAAAGGACGGCATGCCGGAAAAACCGAGTTTGACCAGATTTCCAAAACCGGACATCTGGTCATTTTTACGGCATGCCGGAAAAATCGAATCAGCGCCAAAACTACTGAACGAGTCAAGTTACACATTTATCAGTTAGGTTTACCAGCAGAATTTACCAGTTAGGTTTTTTCCTCTTTAAGAATGGCGCCAGTAAAAATTCGTGAATTTAAATTTAAGCGTTGTTAGAGGATATCACGAATACAAATCCTCTTGGACAGCTGAAATTGGCGATAAATTGGTTTGTAAAATTGAAAACAACAATCCTTATACGACAAGTTTGCAATTGCAAACCTGACGATTTAGAAACAATACTTGGTCATGTTCCAAGGCAACAATCAAAATATTTCCATAAATTCCATAAGAACAGGAAGAAATTATTTCATGCAAAACAATGGAAATGGCAATCGTATACACGTATGTATACGACGCGACTATTTTGGACTATTTTGTATTCGAATTATCCGGCATGCCGTGAAATTTTCTGGCACCCTGGTCGTATTCGCCATTATCCGGCATGCCGTTCTTTCCGAGGTAATACGGTATACAGCTATACTGGTAGTTTTTATAAGAGGAAAGTTACTGCTGCAAACTCTGTATTGAATGTAGTTTTACGTACCGAATACATTTTCTATTCTTTTGTGTGCAATAATAGAAATGGTGGTGTGTTTTTGGATGCACTGGAGCTTGCTATATAAGTAATATATATCAATCGCCAGCGGCCCGTGATATAGGTAAAAAATAGCTGGCCCATGTGGAATATTTTCTCTGCCAATCATTTCATGACCTAAATAAGAATTTCTGAAATTAGCTGATATATATAAATTTATACATAGAAAACTTGTTAAATACCATGCCATACAGAACTCATGCGATTAAAATAACTAATAATGATATCTCTTTCTTCAGTCCCAACCTTGGTATAACTTTTATTGAATTTCATTTTTAAATCCTGAATATATAACAGGATGGTCGGTATGAAGTACATCCCCATGAACAACACTGGTGTAGCCATGAATATCTGATAATAACAATATTCTATTAAATGAATTGTGTCCGGTCGTCCACAGAAGTTATTGGGGATGGAATTGATGGGTGAAGTGTTTGGGATGGGAAAACGGGGGTTGGGGTTGGGGAGGGAGGGTGGGAGGTTATTGTTGGGAATGAAGGTTTATCATAACCAGATAAAATATTAGCTGAATCCGGATTGAGAAGTAAACAATAAGTAACAACGACAATGTATACGAAGTATGTCTACATTTTCGTAATCTTACATTTTCGTAATCCTACGTTTTCGTAATCCTACGTTTTCGTAATCCTACGTTTTCGTAATTCTACGTTTTCGTAATTTTACGTTTTCGTAATCCTACGTTTTGTAATTTTACGTTTCGTAATCCTACGTTTTGTAATCCTACGTTTCGTAATCCTACGTTTTCGTAATCCTACGTTTCGTAATCCTACGTTTTCGTAATCCTACGTTTTTGTAACCTACGTTTCGTAATCCTACGTTTCGTAATCCTACGTTTTCGTAATCCTACGTTTTCGTAATCCTACGTTTTCGTAATCCTACGTTTTCGTAATCCTACGTTTTCGTAATCCTACGTTTTCGTAATCCTACGTTTTCGTAATCCTACGTTTTCGTAATCCTACGTTTTCGTAATCCTACGTTTTCGTAATCCTACATTTTCTTAACCTTACATTCAATAACCTCATATTTCACTAACCTTACATTCAATAACCTCATATTTTACTAACCTTACATTTTTATAATCTTAACTTCTGTGGTGGCCCAAATGGGTCTACCCAGACAATCCTGGTTTAGTATTTAATATAAAAGAGATTATTATTATGTTAGGTTTGTATTATTAAGAAATAAATAATATGTTCCCTTTTCATTATAAACCATGTTGTCTTTAAGGTTTTAGTGTATTCTCCTTGCTTATGAAGGCACCCTTGAGACAGGATATGTCTGGCCCGTCTACTTAAAGTGTTTTGGGCATGAGGATGGACCAGATGGTTCATTAGAATGACTTGTGCATCTTACTGCTCAAGGAAGTGACATCATCAAGCATCCTGCTTCTGACTGAACGAGCTAGTCTAAATCAAATAATTAAACCAACAACACCTCAGTGTCACACTACTCCTAATAAGATAGTTTGATAGAGGTTACGGTTGATTTCTTTGGACTACTGCTGGCCTTACGCGCTGTAAGGATAGCTTTATCATGTGAGTTATTTTACTTACCTGTTTGCTCTGATTAACTCAGAGTGAGCGACCCGCGACAATTCAGTCGCTCGTTCTCATTAGAACTCGTTTGACCGATACCTTCGGTTATAAGGGCCTCTATTTTAGAAGAGCTCAAGTTCTTTTAAGAACTAATTGTATGCACGGATTTCCAGTCCTGTCAGGTGGACTAAGACCGGAACATCCAGTGTGAATCGAAGTTTAGTTGCCTAGATTCGCACTCTAAAACCCCCTAGACATAACAGCCAAAGTGATAGAAGTCTCTTGTAGTCTCTTGCGCCATATTAACCCGGCGCCTATAGAATATTTAGTCAATCCAAACCGGTCGCAGCACCTCATATTTTTCTAACCGTACATTTTCATAATCTCTCACTTTCATAATAACCTTACATACTTTAATTATATTTTTTAACCGTATATTTCCCTAATCTTACATTTTTTTAACCATACATTAAATTTTTATAACTTTATATTTTTATAACTGGTGGGTGGCTATTTTAAATTTATAATCTTCTTTGAGCATTTTAAATTTATAATCTTCTTTGAGCATTTTAAATTTATAATCTTCTTTGAGCTTTTTAAATTTATAATCTTCTTTGAGCATTTTAATTTATAATCTTCTTTGAGCATTTTAAATTTTAATTGTAAGCAAAAAACACGGGCTACAACTAATGTGAAATAAAACAAGAACATAAAAGGGCAGATTCACGGAATCTTGAGCTAAAATTTTTTACTTCTACATTGGATAATTTCTGCTAACTGATCCACACATTTCTCCAGTTGTCATGGAAAACAAACTCATGTTGGTTCTTAATTTCCACCACAGAGGGAGAAGGATACGGATATTAACAGTAATTATTCCATTTAGAAGTAAAAAAATTTAGCTCAAGTTTTCGTGAATGGAGTTTTTTTTATAGTCGTCAAAATCTGCAGCAAAGGTGTAAATCGAAAGTTGGATTTCACACAATCACATTCAAAAACATGCGGAAAACGCATGCCTGATAAACCACAACACCCTAATACACGCCTAACCTATAACAATCGAATTTTGGTTCTTAATGCATAATTCCTTAATTTTAAATAATTCATGTGCTGTACGTGATCCTACATTCAAGTTTCCGGTATTGTACCATGTAAGTGATAGCTATCACTTACATGGTACAATACCGGAAACTTGAATGTAGGATTTATACCACTTACCACTTGAAAAAAGCACAAAAAAAATACAATTACTGTCCATTTATAGATTGTGTGAGCAAATGGTGAAATGAATGCACTCCACACTGAGTTATCAATATCCCATGAGAAGAAATCGATTTCATCAATTGATGTATTTGTTGTCATCATGTCTGTTTATATACAAAATTATTCAATCTGGTTTCCTTCTTTTTTTTCTTTTTTTTCTTTTTTTTTAAAAAAGTTTTTGAGTAAATGTTATCATACTTACTGTACATCAATTTTTAACGTTTCAGTAATATGTTACTGAAATTAAATACTCTAAAGACTAAATAATGTAACGTGTGCAGAGCTTTATTGGAGCTATGTATATGTATTCAAAATTTACTATATATTTGTTTGTGATTCACAAAATGTAACTGCGTAGGTTTTATATTATTGCAACATTTGTTGCACCAGTTGGTGGTTTTGTTTCGATATCTGCAGCTGACGAATTCAAATTGCATGTAAAGATAATTTGATGATAATAAGCGTTGAAAAGGACTGTGATTGCTAAGATTGCAAAGTCTGTTAAAATTGAAACACATTAGGGGTACCTTTTCAGAAACCGTTGCATAAGTGAGCAAATGCATTACTGTGAAAATGTGATTTCACACATGCGCACCAGAAGCTTCATAGGCCAAACGTTATGGTATGTGACTCACATGGGCGACTCACACTCACACCTCAAGAGGTGCGCAAAGTGAGTCACAATAACATAACATAAGCGCATGTGTGAAATCACATGCGAAGGGTGAAAGGCGCTTTGCTCGCTGCGCTCCTTCAGCAAATATACTGTTTAGGGATGCACCGGATATCTGGATTCAGCTTCGGTGTCCGGTGATCTGGCTAAAAATGAAAATATTCGGTATTCGGATATTTGGAAATTTCCGAATGTTCCAATGTTCCAAATATCCGGTTCGGAATTGTTCAAACAAATATCGAATTAGCGAATTTTGCCTAAATTTTGTTTTTAGTTTTTTTTTTTTTTTAAATAAAAATTAGGCAAAATTCGGTATTTGGTCGAAATTTACTTGTATACAAATATTATAAATAAAGTGTCTTTTAATAATAATTTATAATTTTTTTAAATTTTTTTTATTTTTTTAAAATTTGGTTTTGAGATCCGGTGTAAATCCGGTGTTCAGAATTTTCAGATAAAATAATCCGGCATTTGATCGGTATTCGGAATTTAAATAAATTCAAAATTCAGTAAAATTCGGTATTCGTAATCCGGTGATTTTTGGATCCGGTGCATCCCTAATACTGTTGTTCATTGCAAAAAAAAAAATATTTTTCTTTAATTAAAATAATTGACTTGTTTTCTTGAACATTTCAGTGTATTATCAGAAAATATAATATACCAATCTAAATTAGCCGACTGCAATTTTATTGTTTAGAAGTATAGCAATTAAATATCTACAGGTGCAAAAGTTAAATAAAAAAATTTGTTGTCGCAGGATATATAAAGGAAGAAGATTTTCTTCAAATGCATCAGTTGATCAGTTCTTCTTTGCTCCGCACGAGCAAACTGAACAGAAATGGCAAGCAACTACTTTGTATTGTGGTTTCTTGTGCTCTACTTTGGAGGTGAGTAATTTTTTAATACAGATAAGTTACAGTTAGTATTTATAATAACCATAAATTAAATTTTTATTTTTGTAGGCTCATTTATCAACCTTAATAGTGCGTCCAGTGAAGGCATCAAATACTATACAGTACCAACCAAATTTTATGATTTCTTCGTCGAAGCTCGAAATGGCGGACCGAATGTTGAGCCCAAAATTTCAAGACTTCCTGATGGATTTTATACTATAACAATTAAGACGAACAAAGGCACCCATGAGCTGAAAAAACTTGATAAAAGTTTATCGGATCTTTTTACTCACTTGTATATTGACCCAAATTTAAAAGTAAGCCTTGTTTCTAAAAGCGGCTCAAACGTTAAAATTTCTGTCACTGGTGACTCTGAAGAATCATCATCGAGTTCTTCATCCAGCAAAGAATACACAGTATCTTCTGAATTTTATGATTTTGTTACTGAGGCTCGAGCTAGAGGTGCAAATGCTAATCCCAGAATTACCAGACACTCAGACGGATCTTATTTAATAACGATTACGACAAGCAACGGTCCACGCGAACTGAAGAATGTCAGCAAGAATTTAGTTGATCTTTTTACCCAGATATATACTAATCCAAATTTAAAAATTACTCTTGTATCTAAAAGCGGCTCAAATGTTAAAATTTCTGTTAGCGAAGAATCCGAAGAAACATCAACGTCTAGTTATGCCTTCAGTGGAGGCACCACGGAGTATACAGTTGCTTCTGAATTTTATGATTTAGTTATTGAGGCTCGAGCTGGCGGTGCAAACTCTAAGCCTAAAATTACCAGACATTCAGATGGATCTTATTCGATAACAATTACAACAAGCAAAGGAAACCGCGAAGTGAAGAATCTGAGCAAAGGTTTATCCGATCTTTTCGGTCAACTGTACACCAATCCAAATTTGAAAATTACTCTTGTTTCTAAAAGCGGTTCAAATGTTAAATTTTCTGTCACTGATGAATCTGATGCATTCAGTGGAGCAGTCAAAGATTACACGATATCTTCTGAATTTTATGATTTTGTCATTGAAGCTCGTGCTGGCGGTTCAAAAGCTCAGCCCAAAATCACCAGACACTCGGACGGATCTTACTCAATAACTATTACGACAAGCAAAGGTCCACGCGAACTAAAGAATGTCAGCAAGAATTTAGTTGATCTTTTTACTCAGTTGTATACCAATCCAAATTTGAAAATTACTCTTGGTTCTAAAAGCGGATCAAATGTTAAAATTTCTGTTAGCGAAGATTCTGAAGTATCGTCATCCAACTACGAATTCAGTGGAGGAGTCAAAGATTACACAGTGTCTTCTGAATTTTATGATTTTGTTGTTGAAGCGCGATCTGGTGGATCAAAATCAGAGCCAAAAATTACCAAACATTCAGACGGATCTTACTCAATAACAATTACAACAAGCAAAGGCCCACGTGAAGTGAAGAACGTTGACAAGAATTTAGCCGACCTTTTTGGTCAATTATATACCAATCCAAATTTAAAAATTACAGTTGTCTCTAAAAGCGGTTCAAATGTCAAAATTTCTGTTTCGGAAGAAACTACTGAATCATTATTTAGCTTTTTATTTAGTGGAAATGTTATTGGGACTGGAACTATAAATCGTGATGGCTCTGGAGACACCAAATCCTACACTGTATCTTTGGATTTCTACAATTTTGTCAATGAAGCGCGATCTGATAGCGATGAAGATATTCATCCAAAAATCACGAGACACCCAGATGGAACATACACGATAACAATTAAAACAAGCAAGGGGACTCATGAGCTAAAGAATGTCAGCAAGGATCTAGTTAGCCTTTTTGTTCGGTTGTTTATCAATCCGAATTTAAAAGTTACTCGTGATTCGAAAAGCGGTCCAAACGTTAAAATTACTGTGACTGAAGAACCTGACAAATTGTCTTCCATACAATTGAACACTGAAACCATTGAAATCATAAAAGACATTCAAACTAATCCTAATTTGAAACTTACTCACGTGACACAGAAAAATGGAATTTATACTTTGATTTTTACGGATGGAAGTAAAACAAGAACTCTTACTGGTATTCCAGCAAAAGTAGCTAAACTTGTTATCTATAAAACTAAAAATCCAACTGCTACCATTCCAATATCTAAATCAGGAACATCTAGCATTCCTACCACTTCAGCAACGCCAAGCAAAACAACTTACACCGTTGGACTTGAATTTATCAAAGTATATGAATTTATTAAGAAGCATCCAACATTGCAGATTAGTAGTAAACAGGAACCAGATGGCACTTACACAGTGACTATTACTTTTGATGGTAAAACGAAAACGTTCAGAAATGTAAATCAGAATTTAGTGCAAGTTGCATATGTTCTGCAGAAGAATCCAAAATTGGAGTTTAAAGTTACACCACAATCTGATGGCAAATACACAATTGTTTTACCAGAAGATGCAGATAAGACACCAACGACAAGTGCAATTCCAAAAGATTTTCTACCGGAGCTTGAGAAAATTTTAAAGAATCCAAAAATTACAGTCAAAATTGAAGAACTAAAGACTGGAGAATATCAATTAGTTATTAATGATGGTAGCGGAGACAAAACTTATAAAGTACCTAAATCATTGCTGCCAGTGCTTGAAAAACTGCTAAAGCTTCCCAAAGGAAAAGACGGTAAACCAAATTATCACATAATATCAAAAGATGGCAAAAATCCTCACATTGCTTTGGACCCTAAGCCTGAAAAGGTTACTCATACAGTTGACAAACACTTTGTTACCTTTCTCGATAAGTTGAAGAAAAATCCGGATGTAACGAAACATCTCACTTACAATGTGCAACCAACTGCTGATAATTTGTATGATGTTACTGTGACTTTGGATTCTAAAAAGTATGTTTTCAAACACTTGCCACATAACGTTATCCAATTTTTAATAAAGTTCATCAATAAACCAAAGGACACGCCACATACAATCACTGAACACAAAGACGGAAAGCCGCAATCAACCAAAGACGAACCAACACATACACTTACTGTTGACAAGCCGGACGGAAATGCAGAAACTTCGTTAAAAGTTAAAGATTCAACTAAACAAGAGCCTTTAACTCATTTTCCATCAACAGATACAGATAAACAACCCAAACCAATTGAAGAACCAACAGAGGACGATAA
Organism: Strigamia maritima; assembly: GCA_000239455.1. Lineage (NCBI taxonomy): Eukaryota > Metazoa > Arthropoda > Chilopoda > Geophilomorpha > Linotaeniidae > Strigamia > Strigamia maritima. The sequence goes on from JH431203.1 coordinate 16,775, forward strand.
GCATAAACCAACAGTAAAGCACAATAAGCATATACCGACAAAAAAACACGATAAGCATAAACCTGCACGTAAGATTCATCATAAAGAAAGAAGAACTTACAAACCTAAGGAAACCAAGCCATCAACATTGGACTTACTGAATACCGTAAAAAATGCTCCCCACTTAAAAATTTCTGTAACACCGAAAAAGCCAGGATATTATGATATTATAGTTGATGACGGTGTCCACAAGACCACATATCCGGACATACCTGTAAGCACATTGAGTGTTTTACTCAAAGTAAGAAATAACAAAGATCTTCCATTTGAAATATTGCCATCAAATAAGCCTGGACATGTCAATGTTAAAGTACTAGATGGAAAATCTCCAGAAATTCAACGTTTTTCAGTTTCATCGGATGTTCTTGAAATTACAGATTTGTTAAAGAACCAACCGAAGACTAAACTAAAAATTACACCTGACAAGAATGGTCATTTTACCATTCACGTTCAAAAAGTCGGGGGGAAAGAACATACATTGAAAGATGTTCCCTCAGATCTATTAGAAACTTTCATACGATTGCGAACTGATGATAGTTTTACATTCAGTCTAAAACCTGGAAAAGCTGGAAAGATTGACTTAATTGTACCAAAACAGCAACCGAAACGTGTGAAAACAAAACTCACGCCTAAAATTCTGGACCTGATCAATACAGTAAAAAAGAATCCATATCAAAAATTCAATATTCTGCCTGGTAAGAAGCCGAGAACGCTCACTATCGTATTAAAGGATGGACCAAAAACAAAAACTTATCCGGACATTTCAATTGAACTTGTTCCAATTCTTTCAAAAATCTATATAACTCCAAGCGTTGACTTTGAAATCAAACCGACCAAAGATGGCAGCATTGAATTCATACCTTCCAATCCAAAACCCGAAGATCAACACTTTGCAATATCTAACCGCATCTTCGAAATCATTTCTTCAGTCAAATCTGATCCTTCGACGGTACTAAGAATTAAGCATCCGAAACATCACGACTACTCGGTGACAGTCACAAACAAGGCTGGCACTAAAACCTACGCCAACGTAAAGCCAAATGATGTGCGTCTGATTGTAGATTTCCAAGCAAATGATAACTTGCCATTTTCTTTGAAACCAACTGACCACGGAGTCATTCTCATTATACCGAGAACAGATGATACTAGCCGCAAAGTAGCTGTTAATCCAACGACTAAAGAAATTTTCCAAGAAATTCGCAAACTGAAAGACCCCCACATCACGATTCACCCAGACTCGGAAGGACAATTCACAATTACCATTGGCACCCACAAAAAATATCAACATATTTCACCATCTCTTTTGGAGTTGATAATCACACTTGTGACAAAGCCTGATTTTGATTTCAAGATCGAACCGGAAGCCGACGGTACACTCAGTGTCATAATTCCGAAAGAGAGTCCACAAACTATCCAGGTTAAAATACCAAGCAATAAAGTTGAATTCATTAACAGCTTAAGGAAACAACATGTGAAACATGTAACACTCAAGCGAGACAAAGAAGGATATTATGATATTGAGTTTGATACATCGGATGGAAAGAAAACCTTGAAGCATATCAAACCCGAAGCTAGCCAGTTCTTAATTGACGTAGTTACCAATCCTAGACTTCCATTCTATATTTATTCGGAAGATGACTCATACAAATTGGTTATTCCTAAAAGACCGCGAGAACCAAAATTTACAAAATTGCCAAATGATGTGATTCAATTCCTCACCAAAGAAGCAGGCAATCCTCACTTGACTCTTGAAATCATACCAAGACAAGATAAACCAGGACACTTCGATGTTGACTTTTCTATTAATGGAAAGAAGATTAAACATTTCCGCGATTTAACTTTAGAAGCCATTGATTTTATTAACATTCTGATCTCTCATCCGGACACAAAGATCGAAACCGAACGTAACAGCCGTGGACACTTGGTGCTTCTGTTAAGAAGATTGGATTCACCAACTACTGACTACACGATTTCTCGTCATGTTGTCAAATTGTTCAAGTTTTTTGCTGATCCACACGTGAATTCTGTATCCATATTGCACGGGAAAAAGCCAAAAACATTTGATGTGATATTGGGTTTCACAACCGGACCTAAGAAAACATATCCGGACATTCCGAAAGCATTCTTCGTGCCAATTATTTTGATTTTGACTCATAGAAATCTCGACACACGCATTTACATTGACTCTCATGGTAAATTTAAAATTGCTATACCGAAAGCAGCAATTCCCCATGATTACAAAATCAAACCTGAGTTTTATGATTTCTACCGTAAAATACAACCGGAGATTTCTACATTAAGTTTTGGATTCCAACCGGTTGGAAACAACTTCAACTTGGCTGTCACCACAAAATCCCATAAGAAGAGTTTTGCGAACATACCATCGTTCGCTATCGAACTTTTTGTAAGGCTTATCATTCATCCACAAGTAAAATTTAACGTTAAGAAACATCACGAAGGAGATGACCTGATACTTAGACTGATCAGAAGGGTGTTGAGAAGAGGTTCAGAGGAAATTGTTTTCAAAAATGTAAAATCACAATTTGTCACATTGATTCACCAGCTTCGTAAAAACATCGGCAATTCCATAACGATAGAACGGAAAGGAGATCTCAGTCTTCTTCTTGGTTATGGAAAAGAAGGATTGCTGTATTCGCATTTTGAACCGGCCGTCTTAATTGAATTGCTTGTTGGATTTTTTACCGATCCTAACTTCCATTCTAACGCCAGATTAGGCAAGGATGGCACTTACACTGTGGTTGTCCGACAGTACACCAGGGAAGCCGAATTTCATTCTTTAAGCACTGCCATCAAAACTAAAGGTCAGCAATTGACAGCTTCTCCTTATGCTCTGACATTGATAACTCGAGAATCGAACAGGAATTTTCAAATAGCTGTTTCACTCAATGGAAAAACTACCCAACAGTTCAAGAATATTGACATTGAAAGTATCAGATATATTGTACTGTCAACTGTATACAAGAATTTGCATTTCCAGAAAAAGACTAGGGCATCCGGACAAATAATTTACGTTATTTTACCAGCTGCGAAATCCAGCTATGATTTATCACTGTACAAAGTCCAAGCTGAAGCTGTTGTTGACATTTCCCAATTGTTTGGTGGACTATTTAGAAGCACATATTATTTTCTGAGCAGACTTGTTTCAGGATTTGCTAATAAAGTAGTCCAAATCGTGTCTGGAGTCAGGCATGTCCATACAAGTGTTGTTCATGCAAATGTTCATCATGTACAGCATGTTCATCATGCAAAACATGTTCTTCATACAAATGTTCATCATGTACAGCATGTTCATCAGGCAAAACATGTTCTTCATGCACAGCATGTTCATCATGTACAGCATGTTCATCATGCAAAACATGCTCATCATGCACACCATACTCATCTTGCAAAGCATGTTCAACATGCACAGCATGCTCATCATGCACAGCATGCTCATCATGCACAGCATGCTCATCATGCACAGCATGCTCATCATGCACAGCATGCTCATCATGCACAGCATGCTCATCATGCACAGCATGCTCATCATGCACAACATGCTCATCATGGAAATTCCAGAGCAATTTTTGGTTGACAATTTGAAGTAATAATGTAACACATTGAATAAAAATGTTGTTTTATAGTTGAAGTAAACTGTTTGTTAAGCATTTATTTGTAGGAAAGTATTTATTTTCACTGTACTGTCAGTTTAATACAGACAGAAAAAACTTTTATAGCAAAAAAATTTTGAAAAAATTTATTTTTTTAAAAAACATGAAATTAATATTCACAGAAAAATCATTTTTAAATTTTTTTTATATTTATTCCTTAATTATGCCAACAACAATTAAAACATTTTAGTATCAGTTTACAAACATTGACTCCTAAACAAAGATTTACTTTGTTATTTTTCAACTGTGTTTGGTTATAACAACATTTTTGGTACCTACTCTATTACAATTAAATCCGCTTAAAAGTTTTATGACCAAATATTAGTTTATTAATAGACTGCTATACGATAACAAATGAATTGAATCACTGCCTCACTGATGAGTTAAAAGTCTAAAGGTAAGCAATATTTCATTTAATAATCAAACTTAATTTAATTTTGTTAAGAAAAATACAGCAATTATGAAGGATTGGAGGGAAATGCTAACAGTTTACTGCTTTGTCACGTTTGTGTTTTTACCTGAGAATATTCTCGGTAAAAAACCTAGGCACACAGAGCCAGAACTAAAGCCAGAATATGTTGAAACTGAAAAACCCAACATTAGAGAACGTCATAAGCATCTTCACCATAATGATCATCAGCATTTTCGTATACACGCTATTAAAGATAAAAAAACAGTAATACCCTTAGTGCATTACGGCCCAGAGACAGAACCAGAGCCGAAATATGCCGAAGCTGAAATATCCAACAGTCATCATAAGCATCATCATCATGATAATCAGCAGTTTCGTTTGGAAGCTAATAAAGATAAACGAACAGAAATACCAGAACCCTCAGTGCATAGAGACCGACAACCAGAGCCTAAGCCTGAATATGCTGAAAAACCCAACAATAAAAGTCGTCATAAGCATCTTCATCATGATGATCAACAGCATTTTCGTTTGCATCATGCTAAGGAAGATAAAAGAAGAAATGTACCAGAACCCTCAGTGCCTAAACAGCGAGAACGACATCCATATTAAATAAACAAATAATTAAATGAAATGTGCTCTGTAATCCATTTTGAAGTTTAAAAAAATAAACTTTAAGTTAAAAAATGCAATTGTATAGGTATATAATTTCTAAGAAAATTATTGTTCATTTTTTATCACTTTCTCTATAGGTGCATTCAGGAACTAAAACTTGTCAAAAACGAGTTTTGCGTGTGGTTACTTTTGTGTGTGTTTTGTGTATGTTTTGTGTATAATTGTGAGTGTGAAAATCTGAGGCACGTTTTAGCTAAGTTTTAGCTTCGTTTTAGCTTCTATCACATGACTTGAAGCAGTCATGTGACGTCTAAAACAAATGGCGCCGATCTAACTCTACAACAGTAGAGTTAGATGCTGCGCAGACGAGTGCGCAATTGTAAGACACAACTCGTGTCTCGTGAAACGCAGGAATTTTAGCGTTTCCTAAAACGCGCGTGCACGTGCGTTTCTTGACTAAAACATAGACGTTTCCGGAAATGACGACACATTTCAGGAAACGAAACGAGAGAAACGACTGAGACATGAAAATGTTGTAGTTTCTGAATGCACCTTATGTTTTTCACTTTCAAACATGTGTATACAGCTCATGCTACGCTTTACCAATCAAGCCACGGCCTGATGATGAATCGGAGGATCCGATCTTACAGGAATACTGCTCATAAACTCAATTAATTTGCAATGTATGTGTGTTTCTAGGTACTTGTCCATATTTTCTGATTATACCAAGAACAAGAATATATTAAGATCAACTATGTTATATGTTAAACAAGGTATATTAAACAACTCCCAGCAATGCTAAGATAAGATGTTCTGTCCCTTTGCCTTGGCTGTAAACTTAAGCACATCCATTCTAGGAGAATCTTTCACACAGCTTATAATAATGTGTTAACCAATGGAGTGCAAAATCAGTAATACAGTAATATTAGTGGACATATTAGAGAGTTTGTGGCACTGCATTAAACGTTATAGTTATGAGTTATAAACTACTCATAACTGTAAGAAAAACCTCATAACTCTAATTTCTTCACGATCGATATAAAAATAGTGGAGCCAATCTGAAGCCTTCCCGTTATAACTAGTCCCACCCACAATTGCTAATTTTGCAAAACTCCAAATGGCGGTATAGATCGATTCTATTCTATTCTAGGATTGGGTGGCGGATAATAAGCGCAAATATGTAATAATCGCGAACGCAATCTCCGGTGGTGAGCGCGAATATGAATAAATGCGAAAACTTACGATTCGCGCTTATTCTTGACAAAAGTAGTAATAGACGCGAATCGGGGAAAGTATGAAGGCAAATATGAATAGGCGCGAATGTGATTAGGCATAAATTTTTACGAATAAATCAAACAACTCGAAATAACGAGATCCTATTTGTACAACTCGTAATTACAACTTGTACAAGTCGGCTTGTAAACAAATTGTATATCGTTATTGCGAGTTGTTTGATTTATTTCCACATTTTCATTTAGATGTATTGCTTTTTATTTATTTTAAATGTTTAGAAATTTTTAATATTTCACTTTTTAGGTTTTTTTTTTTCTATCTGTGATCGGGTGGACCATTTCAATTTCAGAATGACCAAAACTATATCGTTCTTACTTTTTTGAGGCGTCTTACAGAGAAGTACCTTCGATAATTCGTAGATAACTTTGAACAGTAAAAAATTTGAAAATTAATTTTAATTCACTCCCTCTTTAAGAAATATTTCATTTTATCCCTCCAATCAAGTGATATGAATATGATACAGTATAAAAATGCAAAAAGCATATCATTTGATTGGAGGGGTACCATGAAATGAAATGTCTCTTAAAAACGAGAGAAAAGGATATCATTTTATACGGAGTGAATTAAAATTAATTTCATAATTTTTGAATGTTGGAATCTTGGAAAATTGTTTTTATTAAATTAAATAAATGGAATTTCACAAATTTTATTAGAAGACAATAATTGACCGGAAAAAAAACACGAGCCAATAATTTTATTTAAAATGGAAATATAAAATTATAATTAGCTTTTGTACAAATTCGCGCTTATTCCTACTTATTTTCACATTCACACCTATTATCAATTTTTATATGAATAAGCGCGAATCTTACTCTTTATTTGTTTTCATATGGTAGTAAGCGCGAAAATGTACAATTCGCGCCTTATACCATAAAATAAGTGAATAGGCGCGAATGCACCGTTTGTGCTTACTCATATTCGCGTTTATTATAGCTTCCCTAGGATTGATATCATGATTATATGATGCCATCCACTTCAAAAAACTTCAAAATATGATTACTGGGGGCTAAAACAAGAAAATCACTAAGGTTTTATTACATATTTTTATGTTTGTCATGTTTTTACGACTTTTTGCGTTATTGATTGAGATTTGTTCTATGATTTTGTGGATGATTGAGATTTGTTCTGTACAGGTTTTATAAACAACACTGGCTTCCTGTACAGGTTTTATAAATTACTTCCCTGTTTATAGCTATAACTATAAGTATATCTTTTTTGTCTGCGCAAGCGCTTGTTTTTTGTTCTTTTTTATAATTATACTCATGAGGTTTTAACTCATAACTGTAATGTTTAATTCAGTGGTGCAAACTCTCTAATACTTCTTGAGTTACTACACTCATAGAAAAAATGTTTCCATTTTACTCCATTTTGCCCCGTGGCCAACTCCCACATTTAAAAGAGTAATAATACTTCAATTTCAGAGTTTTGATATTCCATTTTAGAGTTTTGATATTCCATTTCAAAGTACTGTTACTTCAAAAATGTAGTTTTTCACACATCAAACTCTTGTTTTGGAGTACCATTACTCTGATTATGGAGTTGGCCACAGGACAACGCATAACTCCAGAAATGGAGTAAAATGGCAACTTTTTTTCTATGAGTGTATAGTTATAGCCACTAAATCCGTGACCTTTTTGAGATCAGTTGCTGTATCAGTGTCCCTTCAAATTCAAACATACTTACAGAACCTATAGTAGGGTATAATAGTTGATGCAGATTATTTAAGGCAATAGTCTGTAGAGTGAAACTGAAAAATGTTTAGAAGTTAATTTGAATGTTGCCATTTATATGTGTGACCGTGTCACGACCCAGGCGCACGGCAACGCGCCCGCGTCATGTCCCCCTAGTGGACGGTGCGGACATGACCACTTCCGGTCAAGACAGGAAGGCAGGTAGAGGCAGAGCGGATCCAGGGACAGCAGTTGTTCGAGAGCCAGCAACCGGTGCAGACATGCATCGGCCAAGCTCTGCCGACTCCCTGGTTTCCACTATGAAGCCCGGGTTCCCAGTTCTCTGGGCCCCGCCTCCATGAGCGAGAACAGTGGCTGCAAGTCCATAACAATGGGTTGCAGCATGGTTAAGATATTTCGACCATGCGGTCCTTGGTTCAACCGCCATGGCCCGCGGGTCGCGTTTGATTAGCACATACCGGTGGTACAGACATATGAGTAGCAGGTGAAGGCTGGCGCTGACCCCTAGACACACCAATAAAGGCCAAACACTTAAATACAGCGTCGTCTCTGCTACTTCACATGACGAAGGCGTCCAGTGCAGTCCTCTTATTCCCCCAAGTAGGGACTGTGCACACCGCCCCAGTCACATATGAAAGCTAAAAACTGTGACAGATTACCATACCATATAGTATGGTTCCTACCCTGACCACCACTACTCTATGGCCACGTATTCCATCCACCACTAGATTGCAGCAAGGACGGGCTAATTCCCGGAAGTGACCTAATGGCCACCAGAGGGATTAAGGGAGTTGTAAAGGTTAATAAGGGCCAGGCTGAAGCAACATCTGTTCTTGGACACTGCCCATGCTTGTCCCGATAGAGCATAATGCCCCAGTTTTCTGGGCTTCATTTCTATAAGCGGATATAGTGACTGCTGCTAATGAGACAAGAGATTCCGACCACGCGGTCCGTGGCCTTAGCGCTGAGTAGTGGGTCTGGCATGGCCTACTGGCTGGTTAGCACAAGAAGTGATAAGACGCGACTCCTAGACAAATAATAAAGGCTATAAAACCTAATATTGCGTCTGTTGTTTCTCTTCTTGTAAGTGACTTGGGCCTGTAGTCTTATCCCCGAAAGCAGTTGAGGAGTGAAACTCAATCACAAAACAAACAAAAATAACTTAGACCGAACTATTGGGAATAAGGTAGGAAAAAAAAGTTATTAAAACTTAACACTTCTTTGTCTTTTCTAGGCAGATAGAAGTAGACCAGTCTATCCACCTACTGTCGTAAAACTCAGGTGGGTGGTGGATTTTCAGTTTCGGAGCAGCGTGCCCATGCCATTGAAAATGACCTGATCTTAGTCAAGTCAGGTGAGGTTAACCCACTTGCAGATTTTAGACATCTTTTTCAGGCCATGAAATTTGTTTTTGCTCCCCCTTCCCCATTGCTTAGAACATTAAAAATCTTATAAAAAAAAATAAACAATATACATGAAAATAGAATTAAACCCATTTTTTTCTAATTATTCATTCAGTTTTATAGCATCAACAATGATAGTATGCTGACAAACCTTGACCTTTGCTGAAATTCATTAATTTTTAAACAAAAGGTTGACTTTGCTATTTCTTAACTGTAATTAGATAACAAAATTATTGTTACTCCTACTCTATTACAAGTAAATCCGCTTCAAACTTTCATTGCTAATATTAGTTCACTAATAGACGGCTTCAAGATAGCAAAAGAAATTTATTTCGCTGGGTTAAAAGTCTATCGGTAAGCAATTGAGATGTAATTTAATTTGTAGATTGTTTAATTAAACTTGAATTTAAATTTTGTTTAAAAAATATAGCAATTATGAAGAATTTAAAGGAAATTCTAATAGTTTACTGTGTGACGGTTCAATACCGTAGTAACTGGTAAGGTTGCCACCAGAGGGCGCGATTTGTTAAAATCGCGCCAGATTCAAAATAGGAAAATTTAAGTTTTATGAAAATAAAATGTTTATTAAAAGATAAAATATCTAGGTAAATATTCTCTCTATATTTTGATAAATATAAGAGAGAAATTATACAATGAATAGGTGTGTTCATTGTTACAGAAAAAAGTTACGAGAAATCATCGATAAAGTGATTATTGTACTCAACAATAATAAATATTGTTGTGAAATGTTTATTTAAGAAACTTAAGACTATTTAGGGATAAGAATACTTTAAAATATGAATATAAATAAAGTTAACCCTAAATATTACCATGTGCTTTTTGAATATTTTAGATATTCTATGGGGTTCACATAACTTTAACCAAGGAGTTGATTTGATTGGATCAACTCATTATGACTCACTGATATGCAAATCAGCTAATCTGCTTATCAGTATTCTGGCTCCCTGATTGGGGGAAACTCAAGGAACCCCATGGTTTCATAGTATATAAGCTCCTGCAAGAGCTGATTCTGGGCCTCTGTACTGAATTAATGTTGAATCTATATGATTGTCTATGTGTAACTTGTGCCTGTAACCATTCAGAGTCATTTTATCACCTTTTGCTTTAAATACGAACCGGCAGGCTGTCAACACCAAATTAAAGTAGGTATAATGCCCTAAAGACCGTAGTTGCCGGGCCTGAAAAACCCGAAGGTAAATGTACCGAGAATATACTTGTGCTTTTGCATGTAGGCCAGTCCTATGGACAAAACTTGATTGTATCGAGTTCGCTCGGACCGAGCAGCAACCGCTACCTGTATCAGGAGTGGGCGCTAACTGTCACGTGCTTCGGCACCGCTTGAGAACAACGCATTCGGTTTGATGCGGCGCGCCCGACTCAATCATGACGGCCGAGGAATTCCCTTTGAATTCCATAACCGACTTCTTCCCGCTAATCTATACTTTTCTTTTAGTTTCTAAATCGATAGTTGTACATTTACTTAAATGCTTACAATTATTATATTCAGGCGAATGTAATAATTGGAATAGAAAAGAGTGAGTTTTTCACCACAACGCTCGAAATACAGGTGTAAGTCGATACCACGTGGTATCGCTAATTTGTGACGATCATCCGACCGATGAACGACCGATAATCGCAGGATTCGATAGTGTATTACCCCGATTAGGAACCAAATAGCGCCAGGAAACACCAGAAGATTCGTAATATTTTCCTTTGTAATTGTATTATTATTAGTTTATCAAGCCTCTATCTGATAAGTTAAAGTTTCTTATTAGTTTTATGCCAGTTTCCTGGGTAAATTAGATTAATTTATAGTTTCGATATATTTTAAGTATTTTATTGTCTCTGTTATTACTAAAGATTTTATGCTAAGTCGACCTCGGATCATTGTAATTTGCAATGATCCGGAATAAATGTTATGATTTGATAAAACTCCTTGTTTTCATGTTTATTTACTTTACTCTTTCCAATTCAGGGTTGTTTGCAAGTGTGTTTATATGTGTTTATGTAGTTTTACTGGTTCTTATCCTTGGGATAAGTGGAGGTTTTTTTCTTAGCAAGAGAAAATCCACGTGTTTTCATAAGTTTTACTGTCTTGAACCCATGGCAAAGTGTAAATAGCACTTTGGGAAAAAAGTCAGATCGTCACAACTGTCTTGTCTTGTTTGTGTTTTTACCTGAGAATATTCTAGGTAAAAAACACGAGCATAAACACAATGAGTCAGAGCCAGAACCTGTAACTGCAAAACCCCACAGTAGAGGTCGTCATAAGCATCATCATTTTCATCACGAGCATTATCGTTTGCACGCTAATAGAAATAAAACTGAAAAACCAAAACTCGCAGAGCCCAAACAGACTAAACAGACCGAACAGCCCAAACGGACTAAACAGCTTGAACAGCCCAAACAGACTGAATAGCCTGAACAGCCCAAACAGCCCGAACAAACCAAAAAGCCTAAACATTCCAAACATCCCGAACCGCAGGCCGAACTGCCCAAAGATCCAGAAAAACATCGTCGTTAAATTAACAAATAAATAAAATTAACTGCATTCTGTAATTAATTTTTAAGTTTGTAAATTAAACTTCGAAGTTACAAAAAAATTTCAATTGTAAAAATTTTTAAGAAAATTTATTTACTTTTTACCACTCTCCGTAGAGTTAATTCGATTTTTGGCTCAGTACAAAGGTAACATCATTTGTGCCGCTTTTTAAACAGTTTACGACATCACAGTTTGTAGTGACCAAAAAGATCTACTATTTTTGTGTAACTTAAATTATTAATAAATATTCCTTTATTTTAAAGATAATTTCTTAACTAATGCTAATTAGTTTTCCAAAGTGTGCCAGACATTTGCCCGTTGGAGCGGCACGCCCCATGGGGTGTTGCTATAGTGACCCAACTGAATTTTGCACCCGAATTTCAGGGGACCATGCGATCTGCGCATGCGTCCCGGTGCAAATCACTAGTTTGCACTCTGAATCTTGACTCTTTTTCCACTTGCTTTTGACCTGATCACATCATCAACCTCTGCTCACCCCAGACCCGGTGATTTGTGATATTATCAAAAAGGCAGGAAAAGACTCATCTCAACCACAGGTTACTTGTTCAACTAGAAACGTTGAACACGGTAAATACAGTTCAGAATATTGTGTTTATTGTGGTTTGACTCAATTGAGGTCAAACTACGAATCCAGAAAGTAAGATCGTGGCATACGAGTCTTACTTTCCCGCCAAAAGTGACGATTGGAAGCCTAAAAAGACGACGCCAGCCGTTTCCCACGAGAACCAGCCGACGCCAACTTTGAGAATAGTCTTTCTAATCGTTTATCTTTATCCTAATCTTATATATATATGTGAATAATATCTCTTATAAATGTTACTTACTTTGGATACCTTATTTGATTATTGGTTCTAATAAACCTCTTTTATCAAATCCCCTAGACACCAGCCACGAGTAAGCCTGTTTTTCAGCATCACCTCGCGATTCAAAGTTTGAACTCGCAGACATTTACTTATTCCCCTCCTTTTTGCTGTTAATTTAGTGCTAGAAATCGTGATCGTGACAAGTTTTTATTGGTCCATTGGATTAAATAATTTTTCAAAGATTTTTTAAAAACTCAATGCTGAAGTTGTGAAAACGAGCAGACGACAATATGAAAAAGTGAGAGATAAAAGCCGAAATTAAAATTGAGAATTTGTGCGATTATTACCGATTGTTACCAGTTGTGACCAGTTGTGACGTATACTCTATTCAATTAATGCCAAGTGTAACGTCAGAAACAGCGCCCTGCCAACAGTGGTCAACAGTTGTTAATGTTTTATGTATTTTTATCTTCTTAATAAATACATGCGACACACATCTTGTTTAACAAAGGCAATGTGATTAGTCATCATTTATTAATGTACGCATGCGCGGATGATCGCTTTAATTTTTACAGAACAAATCCCTCACAACAGTGTCCCTCACCAAGCTCAAATGAGCCATTTGGGATACAAAATGATTTTTTTTTAAAGTAGACACTGCGAAAAAATTAAAATACGAAATTATGGAAAAAAAAGTTTTCGTTTTGCTTTTCTCGTTTTATTAATTGAGTAACGAAATATAAAAGAGATTTTGTACATTATTTCGAATGTATAACTTCATCTACAATGCATATCTGAATTAAATAAAGATTGTTTTTATATGGCAATAATGATATGCTAAACTATATCTAACAATTCGTGCACGAAACTCCCATTGGTTAATGGTCTATGCATTGTACCGAAAGTATTTAAGTATATATCATTTTAATTCTCTAATTGAGCTGAGTCAAAAAATCCTTGTTTCGTAGTCCAAAAATGTGCGTGCCATTGTTAACGAACGAAAACGCTACTAAAATATTTTAAAAAATTCTTTACATTTGAGTTTTTGTATTGTTGCGCACATTTTTTGGCTACGAAACAATGATTTTTCGACTCTGCTCGACTAGAAGATTAAAATAAGATACCACAATATGTACTTTCAGTACAATATAGGTTATTAACCAAAGGGAGTTTCGCGCACAAAATGATAAATAGAGTATAGTTTTAAATAAAACAATCTTTACATTATTTCGAAAATACGACTTAATTTGCATGCGCACTGAATGGAATAACAACAATATTCGTCAAATTCTGCTGCCATTTTCCCTCCACTTCAGATGGAATTTTGGAAAATTTGTGGCGATTTGATTATCTCAGGTTTGTTTTGTAATCAATCAAACACCTTATACAAACCACAAGCCAAATGCTTAGGCTTAATTTATGATAAAGTGCCTGATTATCAGTGTTGCCAACTCTAAAATCTGGATTCCGCTTTGGTAACCTCTAAATTCCGCTAAAATCCGCTGACTCTAAAAGGTGAAAATCCGCTAAAATTCCGCCAATTTTTTCCAGAAAAAGCTAAAAGAAAAACCCAAAAAATTAAAATAAATTTTTAATCGGAATTTTTAATGGAGATTTTCCAATTGGCGGATTTTTGGCGAATTTTAGGATTTTTAAAAAAAAACATTTGTCAATTTTTGACAATAAGAAAGACCCCACACGGCCTACTATTTTTTAGCTTTTCTGAAAAAATTGGCGAAATTTTATGATTTAAAAAAAAAA
>JH431203.1:31693-52897 GCA_000239455.1 Strigamia maritima
GCGCAAAACACATTGAGATTGAATGACAACAGTATTGACCGGTCTTATGTCTGCTTAAGGTGTGTAGTTGACCACACTGTCCAAAGTGTGAGACCGGTCAATACTGACGTCATTCAGTCTCAATGTGTTTTGCGCCTTCTGGTGGACACAGTCGAAAACCCATTTCTTCAGTGAAGTTTTTTTTGTCCACGACTGTACCAGAAGTACATAAAAACATACTGCTCTTACCGACCTACAAAAAACCCGTTAATTTATTTACAAAATGTTTGTTTTTCTTGGTACTTTTCCACGTTTTCTTATTACCAAGAATTTATTATGGTGGAAGAAGTAACAATCAGGGAGATGCACTTGCTCTATTCATATTTTGTGTCAGCCAATCAGGTGTCTTCGTGTAAATGCAAAGTAGTGAGTGACATCAGAGAAATACAAAGGTTTGTAATTATATTCAATAATACAGCATACATTTTCAATTGCAATATAATAATTATTTATTATTTAAAGCCCATCATCTTTTTTTCATATAAATTTTTAAATCTTATATTTTACCAATTTTATCAAAACTGGCTGCTGCATCTTCAAAACCAGCTTCCATCTTACCAAAATCAGCAGCAAAGTCCTCTTCACCAACTCCTAACTTTTCTTTTTATTTTTATTATTATTTTTATTATTATTATTATTATTTTTGCGATTTTGCCCTTTACGATTATTTGCATTGCGGTTGTTTGCATTGCGATTATTCTTATTGCGATTATTCTTATTGCGATTATTGGGGCCTTTTTTTTCATTCCCATCCAATGTGTCGTCATCTGTATCATCTGCGTCTTCTCGGGCATTTTTTTTTTTATTCTGTCCATTTTTGTTGTTTCTTACTCTATTTGCAAATTCTTTATGAGCTCCATTTTTGTTGGCAAACGTATTTTTGCCGCCACTGAAACTTCTTTTCTGAACTGAATACACCACTGATGACGCGTTGTGACTTTCTTCATGGGTGGTATTGAGAGATTCAATAACAGTAATGGCAGTAACTACAATCTGTGTATAAATATTTCTTATTAATTAAACACAACAATAATTATAAAATAAATTTTCCTTACAACTGCTACTAGAAATTTCTTCATTTTTTTGTTTTAACTTAAAATATATCTATGAATAAATTTGCAGTATGTTGTATGGTGGCAAAAATAATCCAGAAATATATTGTTTTATGAAATGAAGAGTGTTGGTATCAGGATGCAAAGTACATGTAAGTCAGTGAGCAATAAAATTTTAATGCCAGTATAATTACCAGAAGTATTATTATTTAAACAAAATATTTTATTCCAAATAATTTCTCATTTTTGTTTATATACAAATTTTTTAAAAAATAATTTGAAATTAAAAATAAATTTCAAAATTGAATATTTTGGTTTGTACTGTTTATCCTTAAAGTTTATTTCTGGGCATATTAATTAACATAAACAGTTGGCTCAACCTGAGATCTGAAATTTGAGAAACTTTAATTTATTTTGAATGATCCATTAAATGTAATAGAAGCTCACAATGAATTCTCACATTGCAAATGTAAATACTGTATGATCATAGACAAAAATTTAAAATTTTTTAACTTAATAATATAACAGTATATATACTTGCGTATATATATATATATTTGTAGTTTGATAAAGTTTTGTTTTTAATGACAATTAAAAATTACGCCAAGGCTATTTCCCCGAACGAATATCAAATTCTCATGACCTCACCCTACTAGGTAAATTGGACTGGAAATAGAAATTATAGCTACGAGCCGTTCGGGAAAATAGACAGTACGTAAAAATTAAAGACATGTCACAAATCGCAGGATTTTCGATTATCGAAAATTTCATTAGCAGACCCATCCGTCTGGAGCACATTGAACAACAAACAGAAAAAGGATGTTTTTTTTTAAAATATAATTTGATGCCACAGTTTGCGCCACTGCATTAAACGGTTATAGTTATGAGTTAAAACCTCATAAGTATAATTATAAAAAAGAACAAAAAACAAGCGCTTGCGCAGACAAAAAAAGATATACTTATAGTTATAGCTATAAACAGGGAAGTGGTTTATAAAACCTGTACAGGAAGCCAGTGTTGTTTCTAAAACCTGTACAGGACAAATCTCAATCATCCTCAAAATCATGGAACAAATCTCACTGCAGTAACGCAAAAAAAATTCATCAAAACATGACAAACATAAAAATATGTAATAAAACTTTAGTGATTTTCTTGTTTCATATTTATGAGTTTATGACTCATAACTATAACGTTTAATGCAGTGGCGCAAACTCTCTATTATTACTATTCTCCTCTTTAATATTAAATTCTTCATTAAACAATCACCTCCCAAATTTCTCTTAAAAACTACTTCCTTATCCCAAAGATACTTTTGATTTTTGGAAAATCGAGGAAAATTTCTCTTCATGTAAACCCAAATATCTAGGTTACTGGTGAAAATGGAATTTTCATTCGTGAGGGTAGGAATTAAATTTTCCTATTTTGATCTGCGTGTGCGCGGTTATTTCCTGTTTGGCACTGGATAATGACGTCATCTTTTCTTAAGTGGAAAAGTAAAAAATTGAGTATTCACTCTAAACTCCGTTTCCAACATACTGCCAGAAACTCCGTTTCCAACATATTGCGAGAAACTCCGTTTCCAACATATTGCGAGAAACTCCGTTTCCAACATATTGCGAGAAACTCCGTTTCCAACATATTGCGAGAAACTCCGTTTCCAACATATTGCGAGAAACTCCCATTGGCTAGAGACTTTTTCCAGCGATTGTTTAATGCACTTAAAAAAATAAATCGAAAAATGACCGTAAAAGAGCAAAAACAACCATATATGGTAGTTTTTAGTGGTGCAAGCACACAGGCTCCAGCCAATGGGAGTTTCACGCAATGTGTATTGGAAACTGAGTTTAGTTTGTGACCGTGTCACGACCCAGGCGCACGACAACGGTCCGCATCATGTCTCCCTAGTGGACTGGTCGGACATGACCATTTCCGGTCAAGACAGGAAGTTAGGGAAGGCAGGTAGAGGCAGAGGGACAGCAGTTGTGAGCGAGCCAGCAGCCAGTGCAGACATGCATTGGCCAAGCTCTGCCAACTCCCTGGTTTCCCCAATGAAGCCGGGGTTCCCAGTTCTCTGGGCCCCGCCTCCATGAGCGAGAACAGTGGCTGCAAGTCCGTAGATCGGGTTGCAGCATGGTTTAGATATTTCGACCGCACGGACCTTGGTTCAACCGCCGTGGTCCGTGGGTCGGGTTTGATTAGCACATACCGGTGGTACAGACATATGAGTAGCAGGTGGAGGCTGACGCTGACCCCTAGACAACTGTAATAAAGGCCAAACACCCAAATACAGCGTCGTCTCTGCTATTTCACATGACGAAGGCGTCCAGCGCAGTCCTCTTATTCCCCCAAGTAGGGACTGTGCAAACCACCCCAGTCACAAGTTTCCATTTTTCCCCACTTGATAAATGATGACGTCATTTTCCAGAAACGTGTGTTCATGTAAACTTAGTAAATTTTACACCGTAAGTTGTATCAATGGGAATTTCCTGGAAAATCTTTCAAACCCTATCCTCATATCAACAGGTAGTGAAAGAGTTATAAGTTGTTCCAGTCTCGAGAACACTTTTCCATTGTTATGACGTAATATATAAATGCGCTTTGAAGCAGCCGCGCAGAGTAACACATTGGCCAAGAAGTTTGATAGCAAAGGTTGATGCATTCACATTAAAAGTAAAAAAAGCTGCATTGTTTTATTATTTACAAGATTTTAGTGAGTTTTAAATAAGCTAACCACAGCAAAATACTTGTATTCTATCTTAGATACAGCTTAATGCTCGTGGCAAAACATGGAGCGCTCTAATTTCAATTTCCAGTCCACTTTACCTAGTAATGTGAGATCAGCCCGCCGCAGTCGTTAAGCTAGGACATGGGTAATGTGAACTGGAATTTGAAAATGAAGCACTCCATCGCTCCAGGCGTGAGCCCAGCATGAAAAAAGTTTTATTGCGTCACCTAAAGAAAAATATCGACTAAAATTATAATCGATCGATGTGCATGTGTGAGCATAGCGTTTTGCTCACACATGTACGTCGATCGATTATAATTTGGCCATGAGTTGATATGATGGTTGTCAAGTCAACATCGAGATAAAATAATAAATATAAAGAATTTTTAGAAATAACATTGTGAACTACTTATGAAGAAAACTCAACTCTAATTTCCAATTTATTTGTCGAAATCAAATTTTAATTCAAAACGTTTAATTTAAGACTTTTACAACATTCATCAAGACTTCTATTATTGACCTAAACGGCTTTTCATATCACGGCTTTTCACTATTACGTTGCGTCATTTGATTGGTTGATTTGAATTTGCGCCGATATGGGCAGGTCTGCACATGCGCGCATGAAGCCTACTTAGAAACAGCGGTTTCAGTAGTTGCTGCTCCTATTACTCCTCATTTTTAACTCAAGACTCACAATTATATGTTTTAAAATCCTTACAGGAAGTGATATTTGTTGTAAGTACATATTTTTATGCTAAAATTACGATTTTTCTAATTTTAAATTCGTATTTACAGCGATAAAATTACATTAGTTTCGATATACGACTTACTTTGAGCCAGGAGGGCGTTGCCATTGGATACAATTAAGGTGCAACTAAAAACCGAAACCAAAGTTTTTTATTCATAAAAATTTATTAAAAAACGTTATAATTTCAGAAAATCATGGCATCCGGTCAAAGTAACATTGTCATGCTGAATTGCGAGCTCATTCCACACGCCAAGGACATCCTTCGCTCGTTATTCCGTTCACAATGGAAGAAATCAACGGGAAAACACTGGCAAAACATACCAGAAATCGGAAAAGACTTTATCTCATCCATCGGAAAAACTATTTGGATCAGCGCGACCTGCCGACAGAAAGAACTACTCGAATCAGGCAACGTCTATCTATGGGATTTGAAATTACTCAATCATATCCTGCAGAAATTGAATTCAGACAACAAAACCGAGTTAAAAGACGCTAATAAAACGAAAATTCGAATTTTATTCGATACCTACAACGATATTTATCGTGAAAATCTCATTTCGGATGCGCAATTCAACGCCATTGAAGCTATGGTGGCGGAAATTGAAAAACCTTTAGTGATGTCGCTCAAAAGATGGAAAAATTGGACTTAAAAGACGACGATGAGGTCGATTTGACCGCAGCATTGGCCCAGGACTTAAAATATGCCGGAAACGAATTTTCCAAGCGAATGAAAACTGGAAGTGCCATTAATTTGTACACCGAAGCCATGAAATTGAAAAAACTTTCGAGGAATGATCTTGGTGAACTATATGTCAATCGCTGCGAATTATATCTCCAAGAACCATCGAAGAATATCGATTTATTGATGTTTAAGAAACGTAACAACAACCAATCAGCTTTAGAAGATGCAAAAAGGGCCGTAGAATTGTGTCCAAGATGGATTAAGGCACATTTAAGCTTAGGTCGTGCTTATTATGCAATAAATAAGTGGGAAAAAGCATTAAAATGCATCGATTTTGCATCTCAACTCGATAAACTGCCACCAGGTGTATTTGAAATTCGTGAAAAATGCAAAGTAATGATGAAATTGACCGAAGAAATGCCGATTTTTGGTGAAAAAGTGCCGCAGAATGATGAAGAAATGATCAACATGGTTAATAAACGAGCAGGAATGAATTTGACGATGGAAATGGCTCAGGAAATGAAGAAAAAACTGAAAAATAGCAACGATCCGAACGCCGTCGTGTGGCGGGCGCATCGGCACATGCTGGGATTCGACGGCTTCGAGAAGAACTGCAAATTGGGTGTCGAATTATACACAAAGGCGGCGCTAGCGGGAAATGCCGAAGCGAAATTCAATTTGGGAGTGATTTATAAAGAAGGCAAACATTTGGCGCGAGATTTGAAAAAGGCCGTGAAGTTGTTAGAAGGCGCGGCGAATGTTGTCTCTAAAACGGGATATAAACTGGTCGGCGTGAGCGAAGCGCAGTTCGAACTCGGTAATATGTACATGTCGGGCAAAGGCGTGTCACGTGATACCGAAAAAGCAATTCATTGGTTTATGAAATCGAGTGAAAATGGGGGGAAAATGGCGCCAAACATCCTGGGTAATTTTTATTTCCATGGAAACTGTGTGGAAAAGAATGTGAGAAAAGCGGTTCAGTTCTGGGAACTAGCGGCGCAAAGGTATGACGTCATATCGATGCAGAGTTTAGCCGAGTATTATCTAGCGTATGACGTAGATCCGAGTAAAGCACTGCAATGGCATCAGCGCGCTCTGGAGACGGGGGAAATCGAGGAGAACAGTTCGAAAGCTTTTATTTCAATGGTTGAAGATATTAAACGTGATTTCAAAGCTGGGGATGAAGAAATGAAGCGATGGGAGAAGAAAAATGGCTTTACGCAATTCGATTGCGCCATGCCCGATCGCAGAGAACGATATCTTGAGAGTAAACTACCCGGATCGGCGCAATTCGGGAAATATTTACAGAGTTTGCGCACTAGCACTAGTGAGTGTCTGCCGTGTAGCATCACTACAACTGGCAAAGTAACTTTCGATGAAGACGTCATTAACGAATATGCTGCCAAAGGTTACGTCACTGCGATTAAATTCCAGAAAGCTGTAATACATTTCCAAACCGGAAGTTTATATTTGAAATTATTTGGGCGGCAATGTTGGTCACTTATTGTTCATGAGTTAGCTCAGAGTTTTCGCATCACTGAGAAGATTTTAGAGAATTATGAGACTCATTCGAAGGCCATTGATGTTGTGGATTGGGCGATGCGCAGCGTCGCCGAGCGGCAGAATTGTGAAATCGATCGGGATCTTCGTGTTTGTTACGTTATACTTCACGCTAATAATATGATTGAGACGATTGAGTTTCTTCGAGAAAGCATTCGATTATATCCGAATGATATTTGGTTCCAGGAAACTTTGTGTTCGTTTTTGGGCTTTGTTAACGCGCACGAAGAAGGAATCAAAATGGCGAATGAAGGATTGGCGAAAGACCCGGATAATTTGGAATTTTTGTATTTAAGATCTGCTCATTTGAGGAATATGAAGAGAATGGACAAGAAGGCGGTAACCGAAGCTCAAGAGAAGTTTCTTGCAGTTGCACCACCAGATCATCTTAAAGTGCCTCAAGTTTATTACTCTTTGGCTTTCGATCATATTCGGGCGGCGGGTAAAACTGAAAACCCGAAATCTAACCCGAAAACACGGAATATGACTATGGATGTCGTGGCTAAGTACTATAAATTAGGTTTAGAAGCTGAAAATCATCAAATTCCATGTTTTTTACCAGTTAAATGCGACCAAAAGACAATACTAGATGAAATGATGGCGTTAAAACCGTTCAGAACGGCTGTGAATCGACTGCAAACACTAAAAACCGAAGTGAAAACAGCCGAAAATCCCAGCAAACCGAAAACTGAAGTGAAAACAGCCGAAAATCCCAGCAAACCGAAAAAAGCAGCGAAAATCACGAAAAAAACCGGCACACCGAAGAAAGAAGACACGGAAATCTTAATCGAGCAAGCTAGATTAGCAAAGTTAACAAATCCGCAGCGAGAGGGCGTTATCCGGGACCATCGAGAAGTGATTTTTAATTTAAAAAAGCAATTGAGGAGCATGAAATCGAGCAGATCATTCACCGCAAACATCACTTACCAAACCAAAATGAAGCAGGAAGGGCCCCCACAGCTGTCGGAAGTGAAATCGATCACCCTACAAGAGATGGACCCGTTGAAGGAACACATTTACAATGGATTCGCGTTCAAATGTGTCGTCATCGATGAACCTACACTGGGGTTCACGGGCGTTGGAATCGTCGTGGAGGATGAAAATGGCGACGTGCAGCGCGCTTGCGTGTATAATATCAGTCAGGATGAGTCGGTTCATGGGAAGATTGGGTATGGGTGTAGGATAACGATTTTGAATCCTTATTTTCGTATCGCGGTGGATCAGAAAGCGATAATACGTGTTGATGACGTGGAGAGTGTTATTTTTGAGTCTGGGCCTGATAGGAGTCGATGTCGTTATTGTGGGAAGACTGGGGCGGTTAAGACGTGTGGGAGGTGTAGTAAGGCATGTTATTGTTCGAGGGAATGTCAGATTGGGGATTGGAAGATATTGAGACATAAGTTTGTTTGTGGAAGTCTTTGAAATTATTATTTTTTTTCATTATTTTTTTTTGGGGGGGAAATTTAAATTTTTCATTTATTCATTTTTTTTATAATAAGTATTAATGATGTAACTGGTTTTTTCATTATTTTTTTTTGTTTTTATTTTATTTTATTCATTTTTTTTTTATTGGGATTAAATTTTATTTTAACATTGGAATCGAAAAAAAGAAATTTAGTCATCTTGATTCTACAATATTACAAATTGAACTTGACGTCATGTGATAATCTTTCATTGCAATCTTATTAGTCTCGGATTAGATTCTCACAATTTCTTCTTGTTTTAAATTTTCTGTCAGCACGTTAAGGGCTAGTGAGTTAAGTGGTAAGTTAAACAAAAATTGATAAAACGTTGTGAATTTTGGCAAAAATTGTGTAATTGCGTAATTTTCTAATACAGTCTAACCTTGTTATAACAAACCACTAAAAATATTCTAAAAGTGTGTTATTATAATTAGGTTTTTGCTATAAGAGAGCAAATTAGCATGCAAAACCTATATTTTGGGGATTTTCAAACCGTTTCTTATAAGTTGGAATACGTTTTAAACGACTTCATTATAACGTGGTTGGACTGTATACTGGAAACGTATGAATTATTAATTTTAGAGTGTAGATAGACTGATATACCAATTACTAGACCCCGGATATTTATGCAATATAAAATTAATGTTTAGGCGGATAAAATTTGCACCAAAAATTCCAATTTAGGCAATAAAAAATTTGCACCAAAAATTCCAATTTAGGCAATAAAAAATAGCAAAATATGCGAAATTAAATCGAAAAAATTGTCGAATTTGGTGACATTTTATCGAAAAAATTGTTGAATTTGGTGAAATTTTATCGAAAAAATTGTTGAATTTGGTGAAATTTTATCGAAAAAATTGTTGAATTTGGTGAAATTTTGTCGAAAAAATTTTGAAATTGGTTAATTTTAATTGTTAATTTTGGTGAAATTTGTAGAATTCTCAAAAGTTATCCAAATTTTCCGGGTCAAATCTGATGAAATTCCATCACAAAATTTGAAAAATGAATGTGTAAAAGGTACGATTCTGGCGGAAAAAATACATTTATGCATTGAAAATATGCATAATCAAAAATTTGTCTTTTATGCATTTTTGGCTGAATTTGGCAAAATCTGCATTTATCTGGGCTCTACTAATTACAGTCTTAAATATTAATATTTAAAAGGTTTACATTTTTCTTACATTAAAAATATTATTATACATAATTCTATGCCAAAATATACTCCAAAATACAAAAATCAATTGCTAATAATTAATTAAATTTCTCTAGAAATGGCTTCATTTAACCCAACCATGACCACCAGAGATTCAACTTACCACGACATTGATAGCATTCTACCAAGCATAGACGTCGACATTAAATCAAGCATTTTCACCCAGCATCGAAACAACATCCACTTCCTGAAAAAACTATCAATAGCTCACACTTTTAACACCACTCGCCAACACGCAATTTCGCCACCAGAGGCCATAACAACATTCCTCCAACAAAATTTCCCTCTAATCAAACCAAATGCAATGACACTCATCAGCTTCGACAGCCTCATAGCTTACCTAAAACATTTTCCCATACATCCTGATGAATTCAAACCAACATGCACTCCACTCGAGGAACCATCGACATCTCAATCAAGCACCGAAGAAGAAATAATATCAGATGTTTACGAAGAAAATACCGAAGGACTCACACTAACACAATTATTACTGATGCCACCTTTGACTCTCCGTAGTCGAGCAACAAGTTCGTGTAGTACACGTTTAGCCGCGCGTTTAGCTAGACCGAAAACTGAACCGATTGCGATCAGTTTTAAACACATGAAAGGAAGGGGTTGGTATTTTGGATACGAAGTGAAGTGTACTGTGGTGGATGAACCTTGTTTTGGCTTGTCTGCGATCGAAGTGCTTGTTGAGGATGAGGAAAATGTTGTTGGATTGGTCACTGTTTTCGATTTCAGTCGCGCTGAGAACAGGGATGATTTGTTTGGTTTTGGGAGTGTATTTTATGTAAAGAATCCTGTTTTTGATGGATTTCGTGTTTGTGTTAAGGGGCGGGAAAATTTGAGGTTTGAAGATAGACGCGATTGGCTACGGTGTCGTATTTGTGGTCAAACTGGGGAAATAAATTGTCCTGGATGTAAACAAGTTTGGTATTGCTCTGAAGTATGCCAGGGTTATGATTGGGAGGAAAGGAGTCATTTTTGGATTTGTAGTAATTAATTAAATTAGTTGGGTCAATTTGAGAAATGTACTGTAGCAGGAAGGTATTTCTACTTTGCAAATTAAAGTCATACTTATTGTTAGGGTTTCCATTTTACTCGACGTTTGAAAAAGTCGAGTAGTTGAGTATTAAAAAAAAATTAAAAAAAAAAATAATTAATGTTACATTGCTTCTCACAACTTGTTTTGCTCGTACATCAATGCTATGCTTTAATTTTAGGTGATTTAATAAAGCTACTACAGCTTATTAAGCTTGATCACAATCAAGTTTTAATAAAATCATCGCAATTATCTCACCCATTAAACATTTTTCTCCACCAGAAACGTTTTTAAAATAATTCCAAGTGTATGTGTCTGAACCTTGCTGGGACTTTTGTAGAGTTGTGGAAACAAACTCTACTCTAAATTGATGAAAAACGCCTTTTTCAAATTTTGATGGAGATTGCGTCTATCGATGCTGTCGCCGCTGCTTTGCGTTCGGCATGAGTTATAGGGCATTCTCGTCAACCATTATGCGAGTCAAATGTTGGCGAAACTCGAGTCAGACTTCACTGTCATACGAAGCACAGAACTCGGCCGTTTGTGGGCCGCGCTATTTTGAAAATACGTCAATCTAATACTATTAGATAGACGTATGAATGTATACTACAACGAGAAAATAGTATCTTCTCATTGTAGTATACATGTAGCATGCATATAACATCATAAACAACAAAAAAAAAGAGAGCTCACAGTCATAATAATTGATACTCGATTACTTCACGATTTTTTCTCGAGTACTCGAATACTCGATTGGAAACCCTAGTGATACTTGGGACGATGAGACATTCTACAAACTGATTTGATTTATAATTACATACTATATGTATACAGTGAAACCTGTCTAGGTGACCACTTTTCTTTTATGGTTAGTTCACATAGAACGTAACGTAACGAAAATTTAACTTTACTTAAGGAAAGTATCTTATGATTTTGTAGACAGTAAATGTAAACCAATCAATGACACAACTTTTTATTTCATCTCATTTTTTATGCGAGAAGCAGCTGTCTTCTCATTGGTTGCCGTAATTTCTTAAGTTACGTTATTTCCTACTTTAAAATTAATTTTGAAGTAGGAACATAAGTTTACGTCTGTGATTTTAAACCCACAATGTATTGCGCTCCCATCTTGTGTGTTACTTTAGGGAGTTGTGTGAACACTAATGTGAACTAACTATTAGGCAACTGCCTGACAAAGGGTGATGTTTTGCCAATACAGTTCAATCTTGCTTTTCCAAATCTTATGGTAATGAAAAATTGCATGACGAAGTTTGAAAATTTCCAATGTTTATCTCATAAGGCGACCATCTTTCAAAACAACCACTTTTTTGGGAAACCGTGAGCGGTTGCCTTAGACAGGTTTTACTTTCAAGTCAGTGGTTATTACCTGTAGTATGATTTAGCCCCAGTTTGCCTGAACCCAGTTTGCCTAAACTCGATTTGCTGACACTCCCAGCCTATAATTCCATTTTTCTGACACCAATTTGCCTAAAACCGATTTGCCTAACACCGATTTGCCTAAAACCGATTTGCCTAACACCGATTTGCCTAAAACCGATTTGCCTAACACCGATTTGCCTAAAACCGATTTGCCTAAAATTGATTTTTAACACCAGATCACCGATGGCACTTGCAAACGCCTCGTCACACTATGTTGTCGACAGAGGGACTGATCAGCGGTCCCTAAAAACCTAAAAACTAATCTCGCTTGCTGCGCTTTGCGGAATTAGTCCTAACCTAACCTTAACTGGTTTAAACATGCCATCTGCCGGCATACTGGTCCAAAAAATTTAAAAAGTCGTTAGCCAATTGGTGTCAGTTTAAGATGGGGGAAATGTGGCGGCAAAACGCCTTTAAATGGCTTATTTAGCAAACTGGGGTTGGGATTGCATGCAGGTAAAAAAAAGTGGTAGCAGGATTGGTCAAAGTTTCGGGCCAATCTCGATTTTTCTTGCTAATTTTGTCATTGGCCGTCCATGTCATCACTATATGTTGTCACCTAAAATGTATTTTTGTCCATTTTGAAACACCTTGTATATATTCATGACCTTGGAATGAGTATTTTCTTACTTGGTAGTATTGTTTGATTTGTAATCAGAATTTACAAAGGAAGTATAAAAATTAACCTTATTGACTCGACCAATCGCATGATATTTCTTAAAATACTTTTCCTTCTTTCTACGTGTATAATTAAATTATTAAAAATCAAAAGTTTTTTATTTCTGTCAAAAGTGAATAAAACTTTTCTGCATTCATATTTTTCTCATTATTTACTAACATAACATTTACTGATTAAATACTAATAATTTTATGGTATCGGTATTAATGATTTAACGATATCTTTTTCACAGGTTACCAGCATTTCACTTGAGATGTGCCCTGATGTGAGTGCAAGCAAGAACAGTTGAGTAATTACAGTAATCACTTCCGATCTACATATACGATTCTTCTTTTATTCAAGGCTGATTTACTATGATTGCCACAATGATAACTTTTTGTTATTCCACATTGATATCTCATCACAAATCTTACACTTAACATTTTCCTTATTTACTCATTATATTTCCTATCGATGATATGATCAATTAAATGTAAAATGTAAAAATTAGATGTATAGTATAGATTTGAGACGAGTAGAGTAGAGGCGCATTGTAAAAATTAACTTTTAGCCGCAATTCATCTTATAGTATATATCCGACAGTACAAATATAGGTACCTAAACTCTATCCAACAATTCGTGCATGAAACTGAAAAAAGAACGTTTTTGCATTGTACTGAAAGTATATATTGTGGTATCTTATTTTAATCCTTTAGTCGAGCTGAGTCAAAAAATCATTGTTTCATAGCCAAAAAATGTGTGCAACAATACAAAAACCCAAATGTAAATAATTTTTTAAAATATTTTACAAGTGTTTTCGTTTGTTATGCCATATGCATGCCATGGTTAACGCTACGAAGCAATGATTTTTCGACTCGGCTCAAATAGAGAATTAAAATAAGATATCAGAATAAATACTTTCAGTACACTGCATAGATCACTAACCAATGGGAGTTTTGTGCACGAATTGTTAAATAGAGTATAATATAAGTTATATATTGAAGGAAAAAAAATTTTAACAAGAGAAAATTGTGTTAAAATTCATTAGATGGTGACATCGTGTACTGTAAAACCCCGCATTAGCAGTTAGCACCCATGGGCTTATTATTGAAAAATCACCATTTTTGACCTCCAAAAAACTCAAGTACAGGTGCTAATGCGGAGTTCTATGGTATAAGTTTTTTTTCCTTTGGTGAAACTATTATGGATAATTGAATTACTTTTAACAATTCTATTACTATATTTTTTTAGAGACAAATATTATGACAACAAATGCATCATTTGAAGAAATCGAATTCTTCTCATGGAATAGTGATTCCTCGATGTGGAGTTGCTTCAACACACCGTATGCTCATACAGTGTATATGTGGACTGCAATTGTATTTTTTATTATCATATCTCAAGTGGTATGTATAGTTTTGATCTTAAAAAGATTTATTATTTTTCTGTTGCGTTATAGGGATTTAGCGGTTCACATATTAAAATTAAATTTTAGATTGCACTTGACCTTTAAAAATTACTTATTAAAAATAATTTTTTTTTTCATTTGAGAATTGCGTTTTGGTATCAAAATAAAAACTAAATCCTGTAACTACAAAGAACAAATAATTGGGTCACATCTGGTTTCCGAATAAATGATTGATTCGGAAACCAGATGCAGCTTAAGCAAGGGAAGGATTCATTGCATAGTTGGTGTGGCATAGGTTCGCCACATTCTCGATAGGTGGCGCCACTAAAACGCGACTGCCGGACTATAACGTCCAGCAAACGTCCACTTCCGGTCAAGACGTTATATAAGCGCAAACTTGCCGACAGACCTTGCCATTCCTGATCCATCCGTGAGTCCGCCCTTAGTGTTATCGCTATTGTTGACGGCCATCACGTGTCAGCCGACAAAAACACGCGGTGCGAGCGAGAGAAGCCGATTTAGGCCCCCGACTAAATTTCGATCGAATTTGCGCGCTCCATTCAAAACGGTTGAATGTCGAGCTTAAAGAGTAAGAGGAATTGATTTGATTATATTTGTGTTTGCCAATTTATTATCCGTGTTAGGTTTAGTTTATTTTTAATAAAAGTGTTTATTCAATCCTCAATTGTCGTCTGTTCATTGTTCAATCCATCGCGCACGCGGAGAACCGATAGAATTAAATAATAAAATAAATAATCCACTATACGATCAGAATGAAAGTAAATTGCTGTTTATTAAATTAATACCAAATGAGAATATGCCACATTGGTAATAATTGATTGCCAACTGTGCAATCAATCTTGCCCTTTCTTCAATTGCATTCCAAGCAGAAAGAAGGAGAAAAATTGCATGTTATGTGAACATTATATTAATTGTTTTAATTGTACTTCTTCTATCATCAGATATTCCTGTTGGTAACTATATTTTTCCTGATTCTGTACTCCCTTTTCCCGGCATTCCTTTTCGGAATAAACGACATGCGAATGAAATTTAATAAAGGTTACACCAAGGTTGGAATTGAGGCAGACAGAAATATTTTAATGAAGTTTTGGAATTTCATTGCTGCTATTTGGCATGGTAAATAAATCAAAATACAGTACAAGTACCTACTAATTCCCTTAACGTAACACGAGTCACAAAAAAAATAATTTTTATACGAAATTACTCGTATGTACCCCGGATAAATCATTTGGGGGCTTTACGTAGGGTGTACCTAAACTCGACTATCTACGGTATTGTCAATAGATATACTGAACTATGTACAGTCGTGGTCAGGGAAAAAGTTACCAACGGGAACTTTTCTCTGACCTCGACTGTGTGTTATTTTCTTGATGTTTCTCAAAGGAGATCATACGACAATGTGTAATGTTGACATCACTTTTCTTGTAAGCTTCTACCAGGGTTGACCAAAATACACAATATTTTATAATTGAAATAGGTATTTCAAAATACATTTTTCCTTGTTATTTGTATTTGTATTTGTATTGTTTGGGATGAGATTTGTAGGAAATAAACAATTTCATACTCGTTGCCAATTTGCTGTAATTGTAGTTAAAAGCAAATAAGCGGAACTTGGTAATTATCGAGGTAATAGACAGTTTGCGCTTTCACGAACGTAATTTATTAAATTACGAATGTTAGATAAATACGAGATTTTAAAAATAAATCTCGTATTTAATTTAACATTCGTATTACGAATATACGAGATTTATTTTTCAAGTCGTTCGTATATTAGTTGATAATACGAATGCTGTGCACATGCGCAGTGTGCACAAAACTTCGCACATGCGCATTGTTCTGCAATTTGAAGCGAGCGCGGCATCCATCTTGATTTTCATTGGCTTGTTGTATTTTCGGTAGCGTTTAGTCATCCAGGTTAGTAATTTGTTTGCAACTAACTATTTTTTATACAAACATGCATGCCATTTAACACACATAATTTACACATTTTCAACTAAAATATTACAATTTTTGAGCAAGCCATGTTTCTTGTTCATTTGTTTATTTCGTTTCGTTCGTGTTTGATGTGTTTGATTGTTTGTGCAAGCGCAATCTGAAACAATTTTAATAATTACGAGACACGAGATAATTAATAAAAATGAATTTATTTCATATTTATTAATTATCTCGTGTCTCGTAATTAAATCTAGTTCGTGAAAGCGCAAACTGTCTAATTATACATTGATTTATTTTACCTGTGCGCCTGGCATTACAATAGGAAGCATTAAATGTACAGTCGCACAAGTGATCTGGAAGAGATTACATTAAAATATGACAACATGAAAAAGCAAACATTACTGTTGTGTCTACAAGTATGCCTCCCTTGTGCAGAACTAATTGGTCACATGGTTTCCAGTTTAGGGTTACTGCATGTGATTTCAGTTTTTGTGATTATCTGTGTTTTGTGTACAGTACACTGTATAAAAGCTGATTTATTCTTTCAGATTACGAAATTGTTGGATATGAAAATATTCCAGATGGACCAGCCGTCTTATACATTTATCACGGCCCAATAGCTATTGATGGTATATACATAATCAGTAAGCTCATGGCTGAGCAAAAACGAAACATGTGGACTGTTCGTCACAAAAAGGAATTTAATATTCAGGGTAAAGCAATAACTTGATTGTACAATTTTGAATACAGTGAACTTTCAGTAGATCGAACTGGACATTCAAAAAGAGTATCTGGAATCTGCAGGTAAGGGTACTAGATTGGGTACCGCATGTCGTTGAAAACGTTCTAACTTAACGCCTATACATTGGGCTGACCTCGGCTGATCTCGACCTAGATCAGTTCATTTTCAATGGCATGGGGTTCTTCGATGAGCAGTGTGGCCCCGCTAAAAGTAGCGTAGGGTCTACCGCTACCGCTTCTTTTATTGTGGGAGCGGTATCGCTATTTTTGTAAACCTACCGGTAGTAGCGATTTTTTGCTACTGCTATCGCTATTTTTGCAAAGATTTTTTGCTACCACTGTCGCTAGTTTCTGCTACCACTATTGCTAGTTTCCGATACTTTTCCGATATTTTTCTACTACTTTTCCGATATTTTTCCGCTACTTTTCCGATATTTTTCCGCTACCTTTCCGATATTTTTCCGCTACTTTTCCGATATTTTTCCGCTACTTTTCCGATATTCTTCCGCTACTTTTCCGATATTTTTCTGCTACTTTTCCGATATTTTGCCGCTACTTTCTCGCGATACTATGTTCAGAATATTTAAATCATTTTTTTAACTTCTCAAATGTCTCATCACTTAATCTGTTATAATTTATATAACCCAATTCTATTGTAAATGTAAAAGTTTTACATATAATAATTTAAAACTTGTATATAACATTTACAACATACAATACAGAAATTACACAATTTGTAGCACCGCTACTGCATTGCTACTTTATGTAGAAAAGTATCGGATTTTGTAGCTTCGCTATACAGCGGTAGCAACGGTATTGGTAGTGGCAACCTTCCACTGCAGATTTTCGACAACACCCACTGTTCAATTTACACTACAGGATTTAAGGCGGAGAGAAATGTCAATTGGGGTTGGGCCAACGAATTTGGTTTACGTGATGTTCTATCTGCAGAGTGCTCACTGTATTTTTGGTATCGTGAACTTAACAAAATATATGTATATAGGGTGGCACAAAAAAAAGTGAGACCATCTCGTACAATGTAAAATAAAAATGTGCCAAACGGCTAAAATTTTTTGTTGTTTTTTAATTGTAATCTGATTTTAATCCGGGAGGGAGGGGGAGGGGGGCAATTGCTCTCTTCTCCGTATCTGCCACTGAATGTTAATGAGATGGGCTCACTTTTTTGGACCACCCTGTATACCGTATTTTGTCGATTTAGCGCCGCCCTTCCCCCTTCGCTTTATTGTGTTGTGTGTTGTTTTTATGTTAAAAACGTAAAAAGGTTGCGAAGTTTACATTAAAACGATATAAGCCCCCCCCCCCCTTTCCCCGGCTGCAGTTTGCATTTAGCGCTAAATCGACAAAATATGGTATATACAGTACCGTATTGCCCCAAAAACAACGGCATGCCGGATAATGGAGAGTCCAACCAAGCTTGCGGATAAGCGAGTTTATCCGGCATGCCGGATAAAACGGGTCAAAAACCATTTTTAAAAAACGGTTTTTTTTAATGGATTTTTAACTGTTTTGACCGTGTTTGAATAGTTTTTTGACTGCTTGGACTGTTTTTGACTGGTTTTTTGACTGCCCAGTCAAAAAACCAGTCAAAACCATTCAAAAAACCATTCAAAAAACCAGTTAAAAAACCAGTTAAAAAACCAGTTAAAAAACCAGTCAAAACCAGTCAAAAAACCAGTCAAACCCGCAGTCAAAAACAGTCTAAAAAAAAAAAACCATTCGAAATTTCCGGCAGATTCCGAAATTTCCGGTTAAAGTACCAGACATTCAATTTCTGAAATCTGGTCGGCCTCGCAGTAATACGTTATGTATTTACTAGTTTGGTAAATGCAAAGATTTTAACACATCTAAAACATAAAATATCTTTATTTGCTAAAAACTTCTTCACACAGAAGCAAACCTGGGACCAATGTGGTGTGAGGCCAATGCTCTACAACCATAACTGCTACCCTAAATAAGACATCTTGTAAAATAAAATTTTTACAAAAAAAAAAATAAAGTAAAAATGTCATAAAAATCGTGTTTTATTTGCATTTACAAGCAATTAAATCTTATTTTTTTGTGCAGCAATGATGCAAAACTACTAAATTTGATTTTAGGTTTAAGACGATATCATCAAGCTATAAATTGCTGCCCACCTTCCCGCGAAGACGTTATTGAACGATTGAATGATGGCGCTCAAATCTTTTTAGCCCCTGGCGGAACGGAAGAAAGTAAAACTAGTGACAACAACTACAGAGTTCACATTCCAGTAAACAGAAAAGGAATTGCTCACATTGTAAAGAGTATTGAAAACGTAAAAATTGTAGGTATATAAGCTTTTATAAAACAGAGTTATAAGGTCTCATTATGAAAAAACATATTTGCTCTCAAAAGCCTTTTGTGCCTATATTCACAAGAAATATACAAGAAGCGTTTTGGACTCCGTGGTTTTTAAAACGTAATTAAATACAAAATATGTGAAGGGGAGAAAATTCAACTGTGCAGTACAGCTTTGTATACTCAAATAATAACAATTAGCAACCAACCTTATATAATAATTTGCTAGCCTGCCTGCTGCCTGTGAAGCCTTGGGTATTAAATTTTATCCACGGCAGATGGCGCAGTCACAGATTGGCTGGGATTATGGGTCGTGTTTTTTCTCGCTTTTTCGGTTCTAAAATATTCTTTAATTTAGTAACGGTTTAATCCAGCCGATGGCGCTACTATATCGTGTTATATTTACGATTTCTGACGTCATAGCTTGATGATATGATAACATCACCCAACATTACCCATCCAATAAATTGAATTTGAAACTCTCGACAGAAAAGTAAATTACAATAACCTATAGTAGTCATTGTCAACAAATGCACTATTTGATGTCAGATTATTACACAAGCTATTGCATACCAAACCATGGACTTACAGGAAAGTAACGTACGGTATGGTTTTGTTCACACTGTTTGTAGACAGTAAATGTAAACCGGCCAATCACGCATATTCTTATTCTATCTTGTTTTTCATGCAAGAAGCAGCTGCCTTCTCATTGGTCATTGGTTGCCGTAATTTCTTAAGTTAAAGTCTATTTACCTAGTTTGGAGTAACTCGGATTGGTCAGTGGACTGATCCCAGGAAAGTATTCATACCCTAAGTCACATGTCTGTCAGTAACCAATGAAAGTAAAGGGCATTTTTGAATAAACCGCGTGAAACCGCCATCTTGGATAAATAGATGGCCCGGTTAAACATTTGACGACCAGTTTTGACCGGTTTAGAACTACTTTGTTCCGCGCAACACCATTTAACAGTTAGTTGCCACGACCAATCCGAGTTACTCCAAACTTATAGTTAAATAGACTTTACGTTACTTCCTACTTTAAAATCAATTTTCAATAATAGAAACTTATGTTTTAAACTCGCAATGCATTGCACAGCCAATGCAATCTTGTGTTACATAACGGAGTGGTGTGATGAACTAACCTTTAGAGTGGAGAGAGAGAATAGGGTTTACAGGTGTAATCGCGGCGGGGGGGCCGCATGCGGTCGACACGCAAATGGTAGACATTTTCAGAAAACGCGCATTTGGTCGACACCCAAATGGTCGACACGCATTTGGTCGACACGCAAATGGTCGACACCCAAATGGTCGACACGCATTTGGTTGACACGCAAATGGTCGACACCCATATGGTTGACATGCCATGGCGCACATCCAGTCGACACTCACATGGTTGACACGCAAATAGTCGACATGCAAATGGTCGACACATTTGATTGTTTTATTTAGAACAAAAAGTTGAATTGTAAAAAAACTTAAATTATAATGCAAAAAAATTTAAATCAAATTGAAAAAAATGAAATCATAAAATATATACGTATACGTGTATATAAATTTCAGTTGGATATAAAAATTATGCATTTTTACTTCTTCAATTTTTCTTTTTGTCAATTCAAATTGAAAAAGTAAAAATGCATAAATTTTTATTTCCAACTAAAATTTATTATATACATATACATATATATTTTATGATTTTATTTTTTTCAATTTGATTTTAATTTTTTTGCATGATAATTTAACCCTCAAAGCCCCATCCTATACCACAATTGTGACCAGCTGCAGTTGTGAATACAAATTTTTTTAAAAAAATTTTAAAAATCTGAAATTTGCAGTAGCTGTTAAGATTATGCATTTACGTTTTTTGAATTAATTTCATTGCTATCAGGCACAAAATAAAAAAGTTTTTGTAAAAAGAAAAAACGGTCCCCTTAAATTCCCAGCTTAAGTTTTTGGGTGTTTTCACTGCAAATTTTACTCTAGTGAGAGCGCTTTTAGAATGGTGAATACTAAGTGGGTCGAATTGCCGTGATTAAAAACACCTTGCATGCTGTTTAAAACAACATTTTGACCGCATTCTTGATTATTACAATTGGTGACACCTAGTGTCGGTTGGAGAAACCATGGTAACAGCACTAAAGCG
>AFFK01017802.1:0-14229 GCA_000239455.1 Strigamia maritima
TAACATGGCCCGTACACCATCAAGGATCGTACGGTTGATCCGTTCAGCGGTCCCATTCATTTGAGGACTGTAGGCGTTCGTTCGCTGAATTTCGATTCCATATTGACGCAGATACTTTTCAAATTCCCCAGCTGTGAACTCTCCTCTGCGATCGGTGCGGATGGCCTTTAATTTGAAACCACTTAGTCTCTCAGCTCTGGCGTGGAATGTCTTGAACACTCCAAAAACAGCATCCTTGCTTGGAATGGGAAAGACCCATGCATATCTAGTGGCATCATCCACTATGCACAGCAAATATGAAGCTTTTTCCAGGGATTTCACCCTGCAAGGACCCCAAAGATCTATGTGAACAAGAGCTAGCGGCTCTTTAACCACTTTCTCGTTATCTTTTGGATAATTAGCACGTGTGGATTTGGCTAAATTACATGGCTCACACGAGAAGTCCTTTACTGTTGAGTCCAGGTCTAAACCCTTTACTTGGGCGTTTTTAGCCAACTCATTTAATCTGTGCGTACATGTGACCAAACCTTTTGTGCCACATGTGTAATTTTCCACACGACGGCCAGTTGGCTTAGAATCTGCAGGATTCTCCCACACAACTTGATTCTCTGTAATAACCTCTCCTAAAACACGGTACAGGTTATTGTCTTCACGCTTGGCATGCATCAGGCATTGTCTTGTATTTTTGAAATACACTTTCATCGTGCCGTGATAGATGTGTGTGTGATAATTAGCACGGTCTATCCTGCCCTTGGATATCAAATTTCTTTTGAAGTCTTTTACATAAATGACATCCAATAACGTGAGATTGCTGAATTTGCCGTCAATTTCATTTCTTATGACAACTTGACCACGTCCAGTTATGGTTGAGGTACCTTCCCCCAATTCCAACTCCACTGGCTCTACTTCTTCAAAAGTAAAAAATGCAGATCTCTGTCCGCAAATGTGATCAGAAGCTCCGGAATTGATGTACCAATTCTCGCTTTTACGACAGGATGTTCCTGTCAATTAAAAGTGTTTTGGCTTTCGTACATTCGCGTACAACGCTGGATTGGCCGTAAGCGGCTGGCCACGGCCTCGTCGTGGTCGTCTGCCACGTGACTGGCCTCTACTAGGCGCACCACCTCTTTGAACACGCGGGCTAGGACAATTCCTAGCATAGTGTCCGGTTCCTCGGCAGTTGTAGCACGTTAACCAACTCTTATCATCCGATTCTTTTGTTGGAGTCTCACTGGTGTCTCCACTCGCAGGGACATTTCCCTCTGGAGTTTTCTGGTTTTTCCTTGATTTGGAACCCGAATACATAGCTGCTACTTCATCAAGTTTGCTCTGGGATTCTTCGGCAAAACGTCTGCGGACATTTTCCGCCTGTAGTGACGCTGACACTTTGTCAAAAGTAAAGTCAGTGTCTGACCACTGATATATGTACTGGATTTGTTGGTCAAACTCTTTGCCAACTCGATTTAGCAACATATATGCTTTAATCCCATCATCGACGGTGACTTTGATAGCAGCAAGATCATCCGCGGCCTTTTGGATGCGGTTAATGAAAGTCTCTAATTCTTCACTTTCATTTCTTCGAATTAAATAAAAGTTCTCGTACAATTTCGCATTTCTGGCGATTGATGTGGGTTCGAACAGCTTGGCCAGATGATTCCAAACTTCTTTACATGTAGGGAGCTTTAGGAGTGGCGGCTTTAATCTGTCAACCACACTGTTGCACAAGAAAGCACGTGCTTTAGCTTTCCTTTTATTATAGTTCGCAACCACAATGTCGGACGATCCAACTGGCGGTTGTGTTTCGGTTCCATCATGAAAACCCCACAGCTGATATTCTTCCATCAGAAATTGGATGTTCATCTTCCATTTTTCATAATTGATTTTATCCAATTTTTCAATGCCTGCAGTGGCTGACTTGGATTACGTCCTTAGACATGTACGTGTCAATTGAAGTCCGTAACAAATTCTCTCTCCAAATAATAATGCTGAACTGTCAGGCAAACTCCCGAATTTATCAGCACTATTCTGAAACTCTTGGAATTTTTCCTGGCTTGAAAATACCCGAACTAACTCTTATATCAGGAAAATCCCAATTTTTGAAGAAATCAGAGTTGCTTGTAATTGGTTAGGCTTACAAAACCATCATCTGCTACCAATTTGTACTTGAATGACCGTGTTTAGTAAGCCTAAGATGCACAGAGGCCTGTAGTGCATCCAAATCGCATAAAAATCACTTTTCAGAGTTTTCGAAATTTCGATGGACTTCGCCGGATTCGATGCCGCGTTTGGTCCCTCGCATGCGGCCGGAGTGTTTCGCGATCTCCGGTGACCATAACCGCGTCGCTTACAGGAGAATCTCGTACATGCGATGCCGCAAATGGATGAGCGAATGCGGCCAGACAGACCAGGAACGTCCCGGTATGAAAACTGTCTATAAATTACCAAAAACACTAATGCCCGCACTCTTGTGCTTATATGGCAGTTACCCACTGAATGTAGGATATAATGAACGAACTCACAAGTGGTTTCCAAACAAATAACAGCCATTTATTTCCATTTTGTACAGGAGCTGCTCTCTTGGCATGGGTGCAGCCATCTTGGAGACCAGAGAGAGAGAGAGAGAGTGAGTCAGAGAGTCAGCGGAAAAAACCAGGCAGTAGATGAGTCATGTGAACACAGTGGCCAACGCCATCTATTGCCTGAACTGACAATCACAAATAACAGATACATCACCACTACATCAAGATAACTGTGGTGATGTACTGTTCAAAACTTAAACAATACAATAATGTTTGATGCGACTTTTGACACATCAAACAGCTACAAAAACAAAAGTTACCGGTCCTTACATTTGGAAAAAATAACAGTCTTATGCCAAATTTTACGCTGATTCTGAAAAAGTGAATATCATTAACGTAAGATGACCGGGTCACGAGTTATTAACTTAAAACCGAATGCATGCAGAAAACTAAAACTGCAAGCATTGCCAAACAACTCGTAGAAACAATACTACACATGTGAGCAATATATATAATGTTTATCACATGCAACAACAGATATCATAACAGCAAAAGTTCCGCTTCAGTTGTTGCATATGGACATTTGGGGTCCAAATAAAGTTCCATCGATAGGAGGAGCGTTTTATTTGCTGACCATAATAGACGATGCGTCGAGATATGCCTGGACCTTCCCAATGAAGTCAAAAGATCAGGTGTTTGAGGTTTTCCAGAAATTCCATGTGCGCCAAGAGCGACTAAGGGGAAAGAAAGTCGTGGCCATTAAAACGGATTGTGGTGGGGAATTCTGTAGCGGCAAATTTGAGAAGTACCTTGAAGAGAGAGGGATTGGAATCCAGAGAACCAACCCCTATTCACCGCAAATGAACGGCTTGGCCAAACGGGTTAATCATTCAATTTTTGACAGCGTGCGGGCAATGCGGAGAGAGGCCAAACTGCCGAAGAATTTATGGGCCGAACTCAGCGTCACTGCGGTTTATCTCAAGAATCGTTATCCACATAAGGGCATCCAGAATCAGGTACCATATGTTTTATGGCGGCAACGGAAGTTGTCGCTTCGGCATTTGAAGAGGCCTGGGTGTGTGGCATTCGTGCACATACCAAAGCAAAAGCGTCAAAGCAAACTGGATGATCGAGCGTGGCGTGGAGTAATGGTAGGCTATGCTTTTGGAACTAGAGGATACCGTATATGGAAACCGGAAACAAATGAGGTAGCAGAAATGAAGAGTGTCTTGTTTGATGAAACGAGATGTTGGAGTAACATACAACGAATTCATCAACAGGAATCTGAAGAATTATAGCAACAAAATGATCCGATGGTCCTTAGTGAGGACAATACGGATAGCGATGATGAGTCTCCGATAACAGAACCTACCGTGACAGCTGTCCATCCGGTTAGAGGGGCAGATCCACCACGTTCTCCAATACAAACAAGTTCGCGGACAGCACTCAGCGGTCCTGTGTCGCATTTGGTTCAGAAGCGTCTGCACAAGAGGGAATACCAGCAGACGAGACCGGGTCAGATTGCAGTGATTACAGGTGTACCACATTTGGTGGGATGGCAACGCGAAGAGGTTCAACGCCAATCAGGGGCAACCAAAGGTAACTGGGATGTTTACTATTATGGGCCAGATGGAGGAGGACCATTAAGAAGCAATCTGGAAGTTATGGATTATTGCAATGCAGTGGGTATTGATGCCTGCGACAAGAGTTACTTTAAATGGTCGCATCAGCCATCCCAAATTTGGACGGTTTTGCTGATCCGGCATTGGAGGATGAAGAGTGTGAGGAGCAGTCTGAGGGTGCTCTAGCGCCAACTCTTTCAAGACCAGTTTGTCACTATACAGTGATTGCGGAACCGACCAATTACGATGAGGCGGCCGAGTCACCACAGTGCAAGGACTGGACTAAGGCAATGCAAGAGGAGCTGACTACATTGGAAGAGAGAGGAGTGTTCCAAGAGGTAGATCGACCAGATCATGGACATGTACTTGGGAACAAGTGGATCTACAAAGTCAAAAGGAATGCAGCTGGTGACATAGTTCGTTACCGAGCGAGATTGGTGGCACAGGGTTTTCGCCAAATCTACGGAGTGGACTATACAGAAGTGTTTTCACCTGTTGTCAATTTTGTTTTAATAAGATTGTTTTTCTGCTTATTAGTCATGTTGCGGGGCTGGACAGATACGCACCTGGATGTTAAATGTGCATACATGTATGGACAACTGGACTGTCCCGTGCACATGGAAATGGCCAAAAAGGTTTCAATCCAGATCCCAATCGAGTTTGGCTGCTGATAAAGGCATTATTCGGCCTACACCAGAGTGGCCGTATGTGGTTCCAAGTGCTTGACCAGGCTTTGTCGGAAGTGGGTTTTGAACGTGTGGTTGGGTGTAACTGCATTTATTCATACAAAGACCAAGCCATACTGCTGGTCTATGTGGACGACATTGTACTATTTGCGGAAAATGAAGATATTAAGAAGATGCTGATCCAGAAGATAGAAGGTCATTTCAATATAGTTGATCTAGGGGCTGTCTCCAAGTTGCTCGGAGTGGAATTTGAGTGGAAGAATGGAGAGATTCTATTGCATCAAAAGCAATTTATTTCGAGATTAGCGGAAGAGTACAAGATGACAAGGAATAACATGATAAAAGTTCTAGTATCAGTGGGCACTACGTTGGGAAAATGCAAGGAACAAGAAATAGAAGCGGATTTTCCATA
This sequence comes from Strigamia maritima, assembly GCA_000239455.1. Taxonomy (NCBI): domain Eukaryota; kingdom Metazoa; phylum Arthropoda; class Chilopoda; order Geophilomorpha; family Linotaeniidae; genus Strigamia; species Strigamia maritima. The sequence continues at coordinate 5,240 of AFFK01017802.1, forward strand.
TCGTTCGTTAGTTGAAAGTTTGCTATTTGTTGCTTCTAGAACGAGACCAGACATACTTTACTCCGTGATATACCTCTCGCAATACAATAATGCGCACTCGATGAAACATGTGGAATGTTTAAAACAAGTATTACAATACTTAGTCAATACGAGTGATTATTGCATTAATCTATCAAGGTGCAAGGATGATAACATTAACATATACACGGATGCCTCATGGGCAGCTGATAGAGACGTGCGCTGTCAATTTTTTTTGGCAGCTGGCTTAATGCGGCTGTCTACCATCAGAAGGCGGCTGGCTTGGCTAAGCTGAAAAAATTTCTCAGCGGCTGGCGGCTTAGCCAAGTAAAAGTTAAAAAAATAATTTTATAGTGTTTTCTGGAAATTTTAGATTTTATTAAATTTTATTAAATTAAAATGGAAATCCCCGAAAAAATTTCGAGAGGTACACGTGGCTATTCAGCTAATATAAACAATTTTAATAAAAAAAAAAAAAAAAAAAAAAAATTTAAAATTTATTATATTAGCCGAATAGCCACGTGTATCTCTCGGCGGCTACGGCTACTCGACTTGCCGCTAGGCGGCGGCGGCGGCTAGCATTTTTTATCCAAATTGGCTAGCCGGTGCTGCTCAGCCGCATCGGCGCACGCCTGCAAGAGTTTCGGCGGTTTTATGCTGTACATTGGTGGTGCAGTGGTCAGCTGGGGTTGCAAGAAGCAAACCGCGATTGCATGCAGTTTCATGGAATCGGAGTTTGTAGCCATGGTTCACGCGGTTAAAGAAGGGTTTTGGTTATCATCAATTTTTGAGAATTGTCCATTATTTGATTATGTTAACGTGCCAACCGTATTCAGTGATTCCATGGCTGCTATTAATTTTACTAACAATGACATCGAAAATACAAAACACGGCAGATAAGGATTCGGTATTACTTTTTGAGGGATTGGTTCGAGAAGAACTATTTTGCATTAGCTAAAGTGCCCGGGAGCTGGAATGTTTCTGACCTGTTTACTAAGTGGGTGAGTGGAGATCGAATCCGGATGTTGTGTGGAGACGTTTTCGATAGATGTTGGGGAGAAAACTTCCAAGCCCAGCCTCTTTGTGGCCTTCCCTGGACACTCCACTGTGGCACTTTGTTTTTCCGCTGCAATGGTGCTAATGGTCTTCTGGTTATCTATCTTACCTTCTATGCTCCGCTTTCTCTTATGTGGCTTTTGTCTCTGTTTTTGAGCATTTTTTTGATATTGTAATGCTGCATTCCATTCTGCAATGGAATGTACGAATGTAGTGTTTATCAATGGTCAAATGTGTTTGTTTATGTCAGATTTATATTGGTCAGATTAAAAGACGTGTATGACCTCAGTCGTCGCTTGCGTCTATAAACTCAATTCTATCTATCTATCGATAGATGTTAATTATTTTGCATGAATGAATTTTATTCAAAGGGGCGGAATGTTGTTGTCCAGTTAATGAAGTTCATTCGTATAGGTTTTTTTGTTTTGTATGACTGTTCTAAGATGGGCATACATATTGTTCGTATGCTCGTTGCATTTGCTTTTGTGTTATTGTTAATGTAAGTGAGTTTGATTCAGAGGGGCGAATGTTGTTGCCTAGTGAATAAAACTCAAGAATTGATTTTGGTTTATCACATTGTATTGTTGATGTGTTAAAGTTAGGTACATTGTTATTGTATGTGCTGTGGTTTCTATGGAATAAAAGAGCAGGGCGATACGTTTTAAGTTGCTGCTGAAATAGGGCCTATTTGTAAGTTTTTATTCATGGCCAATCCAGGGAATGTGTGTGTTAACGTTCAGGTGCCAGTCTGCATGTGCTGAGTCCGCGGGAAGAATTCGACACGGCAGCGGTACATTGGATTTATAGGCCTAATCCATCCGATCGATTGATAGGCCTGACAGTCCTCTGGTTATCTATTTTTTTTTTTTGCTCCGCTTTTTCTTCTGTGGCTTTTGTCTCTGTTTTTGATCATATTTCTGATAATGTAATGCTGCATTCCATTCTGCAATGGAATGTACAAATGTAGTGTTTATCAATGGTCAAATGTGTTTGTCTGTGTCAGATTTATATTGGTCAGTTTCAGTATGTCAGATTAAAAGACGTGTATGGCCTAAGTCTATATAAGTGCTTGCGTCTATAAACTTGTGACAATGTGGAATCGGGATCGATATTGCAACAATATCATCCGACCCACTATTTATAAAACACGATACAAACCACAAAAAGTACCGAGAATAAATTATGCAAATATAGTTTAATTTATTCATAGAATTTATTTACACTTACAATTATTTAAACACTAAGATATGCAAATCTGATCGATTTACATATCTTAGGCCTATTTTGGTTCCATGTGCTTAGGCTTAACACAATGGCGATATCTTGACGATCCTGAGGGATATGGTTGACTAAAGTCTGTCACAACCCAAAAGGAACAAGATAGATTGATTGCATCTATGCAGGGAAGCATAATGCAATCAACACAACTGCGGGGGAAAAAACTTCCAAGCCCAGCCTCCTTGTGGCCTCTCCTGGGTACTCCACTGTGGCACTTTGTTTTTCCGCTGCAGTGGTGCTAATGGGTCCTCTGGTTATCTATCCTCTTGTTTTTTTGCTCCGCTTTCTCTTCTGTGGCTTTTGTCTGTTTTTGACCATTTTTTTGAAAATGTAATGCTGCATTCCATTCTGCAATGGAATGTAGTGTTTATCAATGGTCAAATGTGTTTGTTTATGTCAGATTTATATTGGTCAGATTAAAAGACGTGTATGACCTCAGTCGTCGCTTACGTCTATAAACTCAATTCTATCTATCTATCTATCAACACAACTGCAATAAAATGTTAGGGGAAGAAAAAGAGGTGTAAATGGTCAAGCCACAGCCACGTGGCGACCTAAGTGGTTTGACCCACATTCCGCGCTTTAACCGGCGCGCTATTTCTACATTAAAGGCCCGGGGCCAGAAATTGGGAAATAAACAAGAGAGTTACTCACCCCAGCCCCAGTCCAATGTCGCGTCACGTCGGGATCGGTCATCGATCAAAGGCCGTGTCTCAGTCGCTCCCTGAAGCCGTATGGCCCATGCGATTCTCGATCGATCCAGACATCGGCGGCCAAAAGCTCAACACATAATGTTCCAACACCATGTGGGAAGTATAGTCATTTTGACCCCATGTTTGCCTCATATTCACCAATTAACAGGTGTTACTGAGTAACACAAACACAGGTGCCACAGGGAAATGTAATACATCGACTATATACATGTAAGACATTCAAAGTATGGTTCTTAACAAGCAACCCATAAAATGCTATGGTTATGTTATACTACACTTCAAATATCAATATATACACTCAATATAATAACACATATCATTTAGGCAAATAATCACAGGCAAACAATATCACAGATCAAACATTCAGTTCAGGGTTTCAGTTCAGTATTTCACACTACTTCCTGTTTTGCTTGAGCTTATATACTCTGCTAATCTCTCACTAATCCCTAAGGAATGTGTAGATAACAGAGTGGCCAATGGGTGATGCCGGTTGTGGAATGTAATGACCACTTCCGGTATCATCCAACATTCCGATGTGGATTGGGGCAATACAATACATAAATTATATATTTATTGGCCATTACTTTGGTATTGGACACAAATAAGTGCGATATTTATTATCCACTTATTTATATTTAATGTTATAGTTTGAATATGCCGCTAAAGACGCATAGCGCGCTCTAGTGGCAGTTCCTCGCCATAACTACGGTTCGAGACCGTCACAAACTCAATTCTATCTATCTATCTATCGATCCAAATCAATCAAGGATCTAAAATTTATGTGAGCCAATCTCGTATGCCATAGATCTATTTTATTAAGTATCTTGTCTCATGGCTCTGCAGTTGCAAACGTACGAGAACTTTTCTCCAATGGTTCTGCAACAAAATCAAAATGTTCTAATGTTACCAATCGGAATAACCCGCCATGTGGAATGGCCTCAAATAAAGTTCTTTCGCTTGGGTCTGTAGCTTTACATTTATCTGGTTCAAAACAGACAATACATCCACTCTTGATCACCTTAAATATTGACATTAAATTTCCTTTGAGCTCCGGAATATAATAAACATCATGCAGTCGTATAGTACGCGGTTCTTCTTTGGTTTGAACTTTCATCCTAATCTGACTCATGCCTTGTGCGTACCCTTTCCTTCCATCTGCTAATGTAATCACTCGGGTCAATCCATGGTCAAAATCCTGAAACAGGTTAATATTTCCCGACATATGCGAGGTAGCTCCCGAGTCCAGGTACCATGGTTTTGATTGTCCACCTTCATTTTACAAATATGGGCGCTTTTCAATTCCACTTGCATTTAATGCAAACTCATCCTCGTTATTTTACTCATTTACTATCATTCTTGTAGTCAAATAAATGTCTACCAGTGGGGAATCCTTGTTGACCAAACGATGTCCCAGGTTGATCTGGGTTCTTCCAACAATTTTCGGCTCTGTGCCCGATTTTTCCGCATGTCCAGCATTTAATCGATCTTCCCCTTGTAGAAAAATTGTTATTCGTTATTCTTTGACGACCACCACGCATCCAGCTGGCGCTTTCAAAAGGTGTCGACACTCTAATTGTCTTCTGACGAGCTTCCTCAGATAACAGCGCTCTCCTCAGCTTTTGGATTGTCAAATCGCTCAAACTCACTACATCAAAACTTCTAACTACATCTCGGAATTTACTACTAAGTCCTTGTAAAATATAACTACATATTTCTGGCTCTGGTATCACCTCGCCCATAGCCTCTAACTCTTGACTGATGCCAACTGTTCGTTCCAAGTAATGGGAAATAGTCTCATCCGACTCTATATGGGTTCCTCCCAATTGAGTCCTCAACTGGACTTTCCACTCAGACGTAAGTTCTCGATTCCGCAACTGTAATTCATCCCATACTGCTTTTGCTGATCCCTTGTTCAATATATATTTCAGCTGTGAAGCTTCAACAGATGAGATGATGTAATTAATTGCTTGGACATCTTCTTGGTCCTATGTATCTTTCTTAGCTTTGAATTCTGCCTCAGACTCGGTAATTAGCTTTATTGGTTGAGTCTCCGTGACTTTATTCCATAGCTTCTTTGACCGCAGCAGCATTTGAACCCGGAAACTCCAACTGGGGTAATTCCTCCCATTTAGCTTCTCTACCTGTATGTACACTTGATCTGTCATCATTCAGTTTGATGTATCTTGGGCGCCATCTTGGTTGCCATCTTGGATCATTCCAAACAGAACATTACTCCAAAAATCAGTAGAAAACATAAGAAGAAAAAACCAGAATTACTATCTTGACAAAATATGTATTCTGTTTATACTTGCACATTCTTTTTCTATGAGTTGCTGAGGCTTATAACTCTATGTAGGCCCAATCTGTATTAGATTTAGTTATGTTTATGTTATGTATGACAATCGATATGTAACGTGTCACATAGTCTTTATTTACATTGTACAATTTATCATTATTATGTCACAATATGCATGGAAATTGTTATCACATTCAGATTTAGCTATTATTGCAACTACAATTGATATTATTATTACGGTAAATATTTGAACAAAAACAAACATTTAAAAATTAAAAAAGGCCTAAATAATGTAAATAATTTTTCTTTAATTGTAATGTTATAAAATAAAATATTATAAACATATTTACATATTACTACATATTAGACATTATTAAATTATCTTTTTTTAGACTTTTCTCAGGAAAAATTAGAATAACTCTGTTGTGTTCGTATATCGTATCATCACAAAAGCAGCGCGACTGCTGAGACCGCCAAGTAAACCGGCCATTAAAGCGGGCAGATCGACAACGCAACTGCTAAGTAAAAACAGATCCCGGCGAAACCCACACACTTCACTTTATGTGGCCCTTTCCTGCCTGTTGATCCGATTGCGTTTTCTGTTAATTGTTTCTTTCAGCTTGTCGTCTGATATTTGTGTGGTTGTTGGTTATTAGGTTGTTTGCGTTAGGTTTTGCCATTGAGGTTGTGCTTGGTGGTGAGGGTTTTTGCTTTTTGCAGTTGGCGTTTGTTTGTGATATGTGTGTAACAGTCTTTGCTTCTGTTTTTGTTTTTGTGGGTGGGATAACCTTCCAAGAGCCAATGATTCTAATGAACATGGCAAACCGATAATGTATACATTTGTATAATTGCATAAAGCTGTTGTTGGTAGCGCTTTAGCACTAGTTGTTGTGGTCGGCACTAGATGGCGCTTATATTTAATAATTTCAAAACATGAGACTCACTCTGATCGCGATAAAATTTTTATTAATTTTATCAAAAATTCAAATTCATCTATATTTAATGCAATAAAACTATTTGCAAGATTTAAAACATGCTAAATAAGTTATCTACAAAACATCTCATTTTCCATTAGAGTTTTGAACAAAAATTTATAAATTCATAACTTTACTGGAATTTGGATATTTTGTTTTTACTTCCCACCATAAATGGTGGTGGCGCTCTAAGCCGAAGTGCTTTAACTAATTGCAGGGCAGCTGCCCAAAATTTAACATGGAACGATTCAGGGGCTGAATTTTGCAAGCCTTGTATTTTGTAGAATTTTTAACTAAAATTTTTTAAATTTATACGATAAAATTCTTTATTATGAACAGTACAAAGTAGCCAAGCATCAGAATTTTTAAAAAATTTTTAAGGAAAATTTCCTATACCAGTGTAGTGATAGTATACATTTGTTTACATCATTGGCTCTTGGAAGGTTAAACAATCTTCAAAAATTTTACATGAAATGATAGCTCTATCATAGCATGTAAAAGAGAAGTAGCGACACTCTGAGTGCCCGGATGTTCAGCACTAAGCAATAAAACCAACAAAATGAGCTATACAATGCAATGCCACCACTAACCTTTAACCAAATATATTTCACAAGATGTATACCTCACATATCATAACAAAAACAGCACTTAATAGAGGCATAATTTGGATTCATTGAGCAGCAAACTTGGTGATCACTTTATCAGACAAATGTCCTGACGGTGGCAGCTGCAAAAGTGGCGCTGCAGTCAATTCATCCACTACAAGCTCCAGCGTGTTCAAGGTTAACCTTGGCGTGGTTTGAGAAGTTATTGTTATTTTGGCCGTTTTTGATCAGAATTTTGATCAGAATTAAGGCAAATTACTTAAGTATGATCATTTCCTACATACATTTGTATGTATTAGTGTATTTGTATATTTATATAATTTTTCCAAATAGGTTTTCTATCTCAAAAAGGTAAACAAACAAATCTGGCTTGACTCGCTACACAACTAAGGTAAACTACTTGAGTATAATCATTGTATATTTAGTACCTAATTTAATTCTGTAACAATTTAAAATAGGTTTGCTACTTCAAAATGCCAGCATGTTTTATTGTGGGCTGCAAAACAGGCTACCCAAGTCAGAAAACAGTGATGCAAAGAGACATTTGTTTACACCACCAAAAAATGACAATATTTTCAAAAAATGGCAAACCATTATACCCCGAAAGGATAAGATACTGACAAGAAATGTCGTGTTTGTGATTTGCATTTTGGTGAACAATTTCTTATAAAATGTGATAGTTTAAAATGATGGCAAAATTATAGAATTGCCTAGGCAAAATTGGAAAATAACTGCTGATGCAATCCCTCACATTTTCCAGGTTTAGCCAAAGTATTTGAGCAAAGTAATTGTTAAAAGAAAATCACCTGTTAAAAGAAAATCACCTGTTAAAAGAAAATCACCTGTTAAAAGAAAATCACCTGTCAAAAGAAAATCACCTGTTCTGCAGCTGCCTCATCCAGAAAATCAATTATTACAGAAAATGAAGCGTTATCTGAAGCAGAAAAGTTACCTGAAGCAGAAAATGACAATACACATCACATTGAGTGCATTGAAAAGAAATTAAAAGCTGCTGAAACAAAGATTTGGGTTATACAGCGAAAGTATAATAATTTGTTAAAGATGAAGCAAAGGCTAAGAAAACAGAAACAGAAAGTTTTAAATGATTTGGCACGAGAAAGACTCAAAGGACTTATAAGTGAGAAAAAATTACTGTCAGATTTGCCCAGAAAAGAAAGAGTTGTTGTGAAGATGATGTTAAAAAGGGCAAAAGTTAAGAACATGAAAGGCATGCGCTACAGTTCTGAATTTTTGCTTGATAGTATTCTGCTGAAAATTAAGTCACCAAAAGGTTATCGGCACTGTGCTAAGCATAATTTACTACCTCTGCCTTCTGTAAGGTCTCTTCAACGCCTATTACGAGGTGTAAAGTGCACGTATGGTTTGAATATGCGAGCTCTTGATGCTATTAAAACAGCATTTGCAGAGATAAGTGAAAATAACCGTATTGGTGTTATCATATTTGATGAAATCAAACTAAGAGAAACGATTGACTTTAACCAAACAACGTATAAATTTGATGGGTTTGTTGACTTGGGTGAATTTACACCAACATCACAGAAGCAACAGTTAGCTGACCATGCTTTAGTTTTCATGTTTGTCCCTTTCAAATTTAATTGGGTTCAACCAATAGCTGTCTTTGCTTCAAGGGGATGTACTACAGGTGGGATTCTTGCAAAAATTATTCTTGAAGTAATATTGCAACTTGAAAACTACACAGCAAGAGTAATTGGATTTACATGTGATGGAGCAACATCTAACAAGAAAGCTTGGCAGGAACTTGGCATCAGTGGCAATTTACGAGTTTTCAAAAATTCTTTTACTCATCCGCTTGATGCTAATCGTAAAGTTTTTGCTTTTGGTGATCAAGTGCATGAGTTTAAGTGCATAAGAAATAATTTGGAAAAAAAAGAAATCTGTCAGGTATCTACCCATTTGAGAACATTCATAAAACATTTTAAAATAATATTTTTCATTTTATAATAGTATAAAGGTCAACTTGTTAAGTACAAATTTTTTGAGGACTTGTACAATGTTGATGTTGGAAATG
>JH431207.1:3057-13199 GCA_000239455.1 Strigamia maritima
GGTCTGGTGCCAAAAGGTGTGCTCGGTTGCAAGCCTGGACTTCAAGTGTCTAAAACAACTCACTTGATCAGAGAAATCACCTCCCACCAGGTGGTCAGAATAGGTCAAATCATACAAAAGTTAATAATAACTAAGGGGAGGAGAGGTGATTACTCATCACAACGGCACAACCTTAAGGTGCTAAAATAATTATGCAAAACACCTATTAGTGTAAAAATTTAAATTTTAGAACTATATATTTTTGGCCGCACGGATCATGATAAATTTAAGTGTTAATGTATTTTAATCTGAACTCATTGCGACTTTGTCTCGGTACTATATGCATTTTAGGCGGTAGTATCGTGTTAAAGTTGCGACTGGAATCGATATATCGGACGATAAATCGATGGCCAACTCACCCCGTCACATGGTTGACTTTCTTAGTCGTCACAAGGTTTGGACTAACACGGTTCCCAGACAGACAACAACCGGGGATACGGTGAGTTCACCGTATCACTCGGTAACGAGACATAATGATACTATAAATACCGGAGAATGAGCACAGATGAGTGTTACTTGGCGACAAGCATCGCCTGAGTCGAAGATCGACGTTCCACATCGTAACATACGTTCAGGAATCATTATTACAACCGAATATAGAGTGGCCAATAAGACCCACTAAGACCACTCACCGATGTGTCATTATATGCGCTTAGGTTGAAATGTATATTCGCAGTACATAGGTTTCGTGACATAAATGCCACGGCTACTACGGTCTTTACGGTTTTGCACCAGCCGGCTCATAACAACAATGCTTTTTGTAACACATAAATGCAAGTAACAGTCAGCAACATATAAATATATCTTTAAGTAAACTTTAGGGGCACTGGAACTGAGCTCTGCAAGCTCTTATGTAGGGGACACTCCACAGGGAGTCGGACTGGGGTCCAATGGGACATCAGTACGACTCACAGGACCGGTCACTATCTGACGACAGGGGACTCGGTGGGACGTTGGATCAATCGGGACAACTCTCCACTGAACTCAAGTGAGTCGTTCACCTGTCTAGGGTTAGAGGTTATTAATACATCAGAGAAATGGATTACAGGTGCGATCAATTTCTCCTTTGTATACAAAGTAGAGTAATTATCGTGGTCAACTGACCAGGGCAAATACTTACTACAGGATAACTTCCCATGTTAGAATAATTATATGAAATATTATTATTCCTTATAATTCATAAAATAAACACACTTATGAAATATTTACTGAGCAAACTATATTATAACTAGTCATAAAACCAGAGATAGGTAGCTATTATTGGAATGTGGCGCAACCTGGTGGTCAGTGCCATCTAGCGATAGAATAGTAAGGTGATTTCCGGGATTTGACCGTCACAACATGCATTTCATTGTTTAAAATATGCATATTTCTTATTTTATAAAAATTCCAATATTCTGTCTTCACAATGCAAAGTATCATGGTCGAATGATGTTCCCATTCCTAAAATTTAAATGATCCAGAACTAGTTCTCAGGTTTGGTCGAATTTCAACTCTCTGAGCATGCGCAGAGAGTTATTTTATTAACAATTGGAACTAGTGACGTCGATCAATGCTTGCCTCGACAATGATGCATTTCATGACAAACAAGGCGAGCCAACTAAACATTGTTTTAGTTTTAAAATAATAAATATGTATCAATAAAATATTTCAAATAATGAAATGCGTGTTATTATTAAGAATCTCACATATAAAAATTAAAATTGTGATTGAACTTGATCTTTAATTCCTTTTTTGGGGTATAATAAGATGAATGCAATCTGGACATTAAAAAATGTATACCTAAAATTATGATAGTTTTTAAAGTTAATATTTTGTGTAGGCTATTTATATGAAAATTTATAAAATTAAGTATAATCACTTCATATAGTACAGGAATAGTATTTTGGATGTCCTCATAAGAGTTTCAACATTTGAGAAATTTAAAAGGACAATACATCCAGAAATGAAAATAAAATATGTTGTGTGTTAGTGAGATTAAATTGAGACTTAATTTTATTTTTGTTGAATATTACACTAAAAATAAGTATATTTTACTGGTTACATGGTCAAAATCTGTATACATGATTGGTCATAGCCTCTTTTGGGCCACCAGTTGTAAAAATTTCAATATTGAACTGTCACATCCATTGCTGTGTCTAACAGCAGCTACTACATCCGCTCATGGAGATGAGGCCCAGTAAACCAGGACCAAAAGCTTCATTGGGACAAGCAAGAGGGCGAGGAGCAGAGTCCAAGAACAGGTGTTGCTTGGTCGGTTGCTCAGTACCAACTGGCCTCTCCTTGTGTCCCTTAGCTTCTTCTACTCCCCTAATCCCCTGGTGACCGCTAGGTCACTTCCGAAGATTATCCCATCCTTGCTGCCATAAAGCTGCCCCAAGAGTTGCATAAATAAAAATAAAATATACAAAGAAGTTTTGTTAAAATTTAAAATTTATTGACTTTGTCAGAAATTTATTCAGCTATCCTTTAAAAAAAATTAAAAAATTAATTTATTATTTTAAGAGATATTAAGGATGTAATACTGATCGGCTGAAATTTGGCCTTAAATTTTTCGTTTTTACCAGGTTTTAGCAAAGTGGTGATGCCAGCTTTTAGTGTTGTCGCCATTTTACCAATAGACCAAATCTAGTAGCCACAGACTTGCACCGATCATGTGATTACCGCGCATGAGCAGTACCTGGGTCATTTTTGACCCAAGATGGTAATGCAATGATATTTTGCACTCCGGTAATGCGAAGGTTAATATAATTAATTTTTATAATTCTTTGTAATTTTCTTTTTTGTCATGTCCTATTAGTTCTGGTTCATTAATTTCCAATTTAGCTTGGAGCTGCACATTTTAAAGTATTACAGGCAACTTTTTTGTTTTGCTTTAATTATAGTTTTTACCTCACAGCAAAAATGTAAAAAAGAATAAAACAATGAATGGCATCCCTTTATTCAGGATGTTTTGACATCACCATAGAAATAACTAAAAAAAAGGTTCCATCATATCTGAAGTAATCATGAATAGTAAGAAATAATAAATAACAAATTAATTTGTCATTACATCTACATACATTTTTAATACAGAGTATACAGTGACTACAATTTTGCAACTTCTATGTATCTTTGCCAATATATTTCTCCCCTTGGTCCGTTCAAAGTCTGCAGAGTGTAAATTATACGAAAAATTTGGAAAAGATCACACAATGTGTAAATATGAAGGAAAGGTATTTGCTACAAATTAAATACTAAATGTTTTTTTAATTGATTATGGTACAATTTATTTCGAAGAATAAATGTGTTTTAAAAAAAAGTTACACTGTTGCTCAGAAAACAGAAATGTTACGTTTGCATAATGAATTCAGACAGAAAACTGCAAGTGGAGGAGACAGCAATCTTCCAAAAGGATCAAACATGATGGAAATGGCAAGATAAAAATATTTAAAAAAATTAGCTTTCTAAACAATTTGTATTGGATCTAGGCATGGAGTAATGAATTAGAAACAATTGCCCAAAGATGGGCTGACCAATGTAAATTTGACCACGATACAAACCGACAACCACGTATGTAAAATTTACTTAATTTAAAAAAATAAATAAATAAATTATTTATCTGATTATTGCATGTAAGTGAATTTCTCCAGCGCGGGACAGAATGCATTTATGAGTAGTGCTGTATCACTGGATGTAGATCCAGATGTAAAACTAACAGTTACAAGGTGGTACGATGAACGAAAACTAGGCTTTCATGACAAAGATCGTGCAGCATATGTTTTTAACCCCAACACTGGACATTTTACTCAAGTATACTCAAGTTATAAGCAAACTTAATTGGTTTAAGCTTGTAATTAAAATAAATTTGAATATAGGTCATTTGGGGGAGTACAAAAGCTATTGGATGTGGTTTTACAGTGTACAAGGCTGGAAAAATTTTCGAGCAACTTGTTGTTTGTAATTATGGACCAGCGTGAGTTGATTAGATATATATCAGTCATTAAACAGTTTGCGCTTTCACGAACGTAATTTTTTTAATTACGAATGCTAAATAAATACGAGATTTTAAAAATAAATCTCGTATTTAATTTAACATTCGTATTATGAATATACGAGATTTATTTTTCAATTCGTTCGTATATTCGTTGATAATACGAATGCTCTGCACATGCGCAGTGTGCACAAAACTTCGCACATGCGCATTGTTCTGAAATTTGAAGCGAGCGTGGCATCCATCTTGATTTTCATCGGCTTGTTGTATTTTCGGTAGTGTTTAGTCATCCAGGTTAGTAATTTGTTTGCAACTAACTATTTTTTATACAAACATGCCATTTAACAGACATAATTTACACATTTTCAACTAGAATATTACAATTTTTGAGCAAGCCATGTTTCTTGTTCATTTGTTTATTTCGTGTCGTTGGTGTTTGATTGTTTGTGCACGCGCAATCTGAAACAATTTTAATAATTACGAGACACGAGATAATTAATAAAAATGAATTTATTTCATATTTATTAATTATCTCGTGTCTCGTAATTAAATCTCGTTCGTGAAAGCGCAAACTGTCTATTATACACCAAAGCACTAAAAATTCGTTACAACGAGGTTAATCATTATCATTACCATTATCACGGTTCCTGCTACTGACCACTACCAACCCACCACTAGATGGCAATAGGTTAGATAGTCACTGTAAGTGGACTATACGTCCACCAGGGAAATTAGAAAATTATAGAAGAGCTAACTAAGGGACAAGTCGGGACACTTGGTGTTTAGCACTACTATAAGAAGTATCTTGTAGGCAGTTGCTAAACGACTTCAATATAAGGAAGTTAAATTGTAATATTTTTAATTTTTAATTTTTTATAGTGGTAATATGCTGGGAGATGAAGTATATAAAACAGGGGATCCATGCAGTAATTGCAAAAGTGGCTGTTCTAAAACATTCCCAGCATTATGCAGTTGAGTGGTTAAATTAGATTTTTTATAAAATATTTAAAAAATCTAATGGTTAGTTCACATTGAACAAGTCGTAACGTAACTTATGAAAATTTAACGTCACTTAAGGATGTGTCGGGGCGACTTGATATATTGTCGATACCTCGATCAAAAGTCGGCAACTTTAACACGATACTACCGTCTAAAAACCATAGTACCAAGATAAAGCAGCAAATGAGTTCCTAACTTATATATTATAACTTATGATTTAGTTTAAATTACTTTATTACAAATAAATAATATAACAATATGAATTGCGATACTTTACTTATCCATTGTTCTACTACAAGTTAGGCATGCACGATGATGAAATCCAAACGATCTTGCGTAGTAGTTGTCTTTGCCACAAATATACAGTCAACTTTAACAATGGATAGGCCTACACTGTATTCCTATCCATATTGTTACTGAGGCATTAAACCTCGGCCAAAGAAATGAGATGCAAGGATCCATTGCACCATGCTCGCCACATGGTGTTCATCCTGGTGTTTAGGGCATTACCAAGATGAGCCACTTCCCATGTGAACCCACCATCCAAGTGGGTACATGACTGATTAATTGACCTTTTAAAACAGGCGCCAGGGCTTGAATTATCACATGTAAAAACAAGCACAAGGCAAATAATCATAGATCAGTATCGGTATCAGTGTCAAATCCGCAAAACGGTCTGCTTCCTGTTTTGCATGGTTTTTTATACTTGACAAATCCTCTTACCAGTGATAAGAGGATTATGACAAGATAATCCGATAGGGTGATAGGTCATAATGGATGACTATCATGACATCATCATCCAGTGCCGAGACAAATGATAAATTATCTTATAATGAAATATATATCTATACTTCATAACAAGATAATTAATAACACATGAGAATATTCACTCTATGATTTACATAGAGTTTATATCTTTTGAGTTATACATTTATTGATATAAGAATGGTCATTGGGGCAACCTAAGCGCCCTCTGGGATCACTCTTTGACCAGGGTTGGACATTCAACTTGATGGTCGATAGGCAGACTTTATTAGTCTGCTTTGGAACTATTAAGTTGTCATCTCTCTTCCTAACACTAAATAAAATACTTTATTCAGTCATCTCTTTAATTTCATAGGTAACTGTCTCTGTGGTACACCTAGTGTGCCGTAGTTACAGTTTACATAAAACTACAGGATTCGAGACCGTCACAAGGAAAGTAACGTAGGTATGGTTTTGTTCACACTACTTGTAGACAGCAAATGTAAACCGTTAATCGACCACAATCACGTAATTTCTCATTCCATCTCGTTTTTTATGCAAGTAGCAGCTGTCTTCTCATTGGTTGCCGTAATTTCTTAAGTTACGTTACTTCCTACTTTAAAATTAATTTTGAAGTAGAAACTTAAGTTTACGTCGATGATTTTAAACCCACAATGCATTGTGCAACCATCTTGCGTTTCGTTACGAAGTGGTGTGAACACCAATGTGAACTAGCCCTTTAGAGCTCTAAGTACTCTAAGTTACTCTTTCATATACATCAGAAATTTTTAAAATTGTAATTAGGGTTTACTAATAAATGTTATTACAGGTAATCCTGAAGCTGACATCCCACAAAAAAAAGAGAAGCTGGTATGTTTTCAAATTTCCAGCTTAGGTTATGTATAGTATAATTTACACTTTATTAATTTAAAATGGCAATTTATGATATGCCACTAGATGCGTTCAATCCTGAAAAGAAAAGTCATTTATTTGCCTAAAATGACTTTTAAAAGGCAAATATGATGTAAATTACGTCATATTTGCCTTATAGAAGTGACTTAAGTGACTTTAGAGAAAAGGCAAACACAACTCACTTCTTTGCCTTATAGAAGTCACTTCTTTTTACTGCACATCGCAGTGCTCACAAAAATAGCTATAGTGGCATCCATCTTGGAAACGATTAGATCGTTGATGTTTCTCGACTCCAAACTGAAGTTTTAGCGAATAAATTCTGCTAATTTTGTAGGTGGAGACCTCATTCAACAACATCCTAACGATCCTTTGAGAGATCAGCATGAAAAAAGGTAAAAGTTGCAAAAAATGACGACAAATTGGGTACGGACATCACCGAACATCATGGCCGCGGAACGTGGACATACATCGGCCACGATGTTCGGTCATGTCCGTACCCAATTTGTCGTAATTTTTTTACAAATTTTATCTATTTTTTAGCAGATTCTCTTAAAATATATTAGCCAAGATGGAATAGACAATTTTATCAACAAAATCTAATTTTTATTCCACAGTTAAAACAATAAAATTACAAATGAAAATGAAAATGCATGAACAATTTAAGTGTGTTCATTGAGAAGTCACTTTTTCATAAGGCAGATAAGGAGAAGTGACTTTTCCTTTTCAGGATTGAACACACCTATTGTAAAATTATTAAATTAAAGGGATGATATGCATGCATTGAAGTTGTAAACAGCAAATGTAAACCGTTAATTGACCACAATCATATAATTTCTCATTCCATCTCGTTTTTTATGCAAGTAGCAGGTGTCTTCTCATTGGTTGCCGTAATTTCTTAAGTTACGTTACTTCCCACTTTAAAATCAATTTCGAAGTAGAAACTTAAGTTTAGGTCGATGATTTTAAACCCACAATGCATTTTGCACCCATCTTGCGTTTCGTGACGAAGTGGTATGAACACCAATGTGAACTAACCCTTTAGAGCTCTAAGTACTCTAAGTTACTCTTTCACATGCATCAGAAATTTTTTAAATTGTAATTAGGATTTACTAATAAATGTTATTACAGATAATCATGAAGCTGCCATCCCACCAAAAAAACAGAAGCTGGTATGTTTTCAAATTTCCAGCTTAGGATTATGTATAATATAATTTACACTTTAATAATTTAAAATGGCAATTTATGATATGCCATTGAAAAATTATTAAATTGTAGGGATGATAAGCATTGAAGTTTATACACTAATACTAAATGTAATAACTGCACGAAAAAATTTTTCTGAAAATGATAATTAAATGCTTTGAAAATTGTTAATTAAATGGAAATTTACAGGTGCTACTGGATTGCTTGCATATAACTTGATGACATATTTATTGTTTTCTCCAATATTTGTCTTGAGTTTTTAATTTTGATGTACTGGTACTCATGAATAAAAATAAAATTGATTTACAATTTAGTCTAAGTCTTATTTGAAAATAATTCAATATTCTCACCAGGGCAATAATTTAAAAAATGGTACAGGATGTACATAAAACAATAAACAGCATATCTTATTCTAAAAAAAAAAGATGTTTTTTAAGCATAACTCAAGTTGTTTAAGAGTAAGAAATAAAAATATAAATCATTTAAATACTTTTCATATACAGTGACTATACTTTTGCAACTTCTCTGTATCTTTACCAATATATTATACATCTTGAGCAAATGTCAATATGAACAGTTTGGACAAAATCACACAATGTGTCAATACAAAAAAAAGGTATAAACAAATATCTGCCTAAATATATACAGTATATAAAAAATGTTATACAAATATATTTCAATTGAATTCAAAGAAATGTGTCCTGAAAAAAAGTTACACAGTGGCTGAGAAAACAAAAATGTTGAAAATGCACAACCAATTCAGACAGTTAACTGCAGATGGAAAAGACATCGATCTACCACCTGCATCTAACATGATGGAACTGGTAAGGAAAAAATATTGCAAAAATTAAAAAAATTAACATAAATATTCATTTATCCAGGCATGGGATAATGAATTAGAAATGATTGCCCAAAGATGGGCTGATCAATGTATTTATGACCATGATACTAACAGAACACCACGTAAAATTTACCTTAAAAAATTTATTTATTTATTTTTATTTATTTATAATATTCTCATTTAAGTCAGATACCCAAGTGCTGGTCAAAATACATTCATTAGTGTTTCTAAATCATTGGAAAAAAGCTCGGAAGTTGAACTTGCAGTTAAATCGTGGTACAATGAACGAGAATTCGGGTTTCATGTCAAGAATCGTCAAAGTTATGTTTTCAACCACAAGACTGGACATTTTTCACAAGTTTTTAATAAGCAACTTAATTGTTTTAAGCTTATTAAATAAAAATAAACTTGAATCTAGGTTATTTGGGATACTACAAGAGCTATTGTTATGTGGTTATACAGTATTCCAGTTGGGAGATTTTTACCATCATATGGTCATATGTAATTATGCACCATCGTGAGTTGATTTATTAATTTTAATTTATTAATTATCTTGTTTTTTAGATTTTATTGTTTATTTTTGGTTTTTAGTGGCAATTATGCCAGACAAGAAGTTTATAAAAAAGGGGAGCCATGCGGTAAATGCAATGATGGATACAGCATAATGCTGGGTATGTTATAGAACATAACATACCCAGCATTATGCTGTATGTGAAAAATTTTATTTTGACTAATTAGAGTTTTTGAGCAAAAAAATAAATGTTTTAGGCTTTTATGGCATTTTATATGACATTGTGACCGTAGGTCACTGCCACACTCGGCACCAGATGTCCCCACTGCTGGTTGGGCAACGGTCAAGGGCCAATCACGGTTGACCTGCGACCAGCGTCCACCAGGGGACAAAGGTATATAACAGGCTGAGGAGCCAGTGGCCAGCCAGTAGTTGGACAACCAGCAAGCTGAGCACAATGTTCAGCTCTGGCTCCCTCTGCCCACTGTACCATCCAATGAAGCCTCATTGAAATGGAACTTGATTGGCTATAGGTAAACTACAGCATGGTATTGGAGATTCGACCTCGCTGCCCAGGGCGATTGTCCTGGTCAGCGGGCCGGTCTCAGATAGGCGAATGGTGGTACCGTGACCTGGGAATGCAGGGAAGCGATGCCAACCCCTAGACAACTAATAAAAGGCCTAAAACCCAATTAATACAGTGTCGTCTCTGTCTTCTCATCGTGACTTGGATGTCCGGTGCTTTGCTATCATCCCCATGATAGGATTGCATGACCCCAATGATCACAATTGTGGGCCCATCCTGGGATATGAAACCGAAATAAAAATTTTGTTTTCTTCTTGCAGCAAAGCAACAAGTAAACAAAAATTCTAATTTTTTCTTTCCGGTCAAATGACCAGAGAGCTTTTGTGGTTTTGTA